>JAUZNJ010031589.1:0-14144 GCA_034780135.1 Jordanella pulchra | reverse complement strand
ATCAATATTTGCCGTGAAAATAGCTAATAAAGCCTCCAAGTAGTTGTGAAGGGTTTTTGCGTTTACGTCACTATGACATCACCGCGACTAGTCGACTTCGACTCGACTATTATCATGATGTAGTCGACCTTAAAAAATATGTAGTCGTTCAACCCCTAACTGCAACATTTAATTTTCCTTTGGGATACATAAAGTATGTTGAATTGAATTGATTTTTTAAATGATCGTCTTATTTTTATTATTCCATTTGATGGTCTTTTATTTTCTGTTGCCTCAATGCCACTGCAATGTAGCTTAGAGTTCAGTTTAGACAGCTGGACGTGAAGTTTTCTAGAAGAATCCTCTCATCACGAGGCTTCTTCAATTCTAACCGAAGCTGGATAACACTGAGATAAATATACTCTAGGTATGACTAAAAAATTAGGGGAGGGGAAGAAAAAAAACAAAAAGTGGCTCAGTCACATGCCTCTTTAAAGTGATGACATCTTTGAGCCCCTTCTCAAATCATCTGTCCTCCTTTACTTGAAAATGGAAGTGTACTCTCCAATGCACAGGACCTGTACATTGGAGAGACAAGCAACCGCTGCAAAGGAGGCCTAACTCCTCAGGACTCAGCTGTCTGCCTACAGCTGAAGGCTAAAGGACACTCAATTGAGGACAGTAACATCCACATTCTTGCCATGGAAGACATATGGTATGAGAGAGGCATCAAGGAAGCCATCTTTGTGAACCTGGAAAAACCATCCCTAAACAGAGGTGGTGGTCTCTGACCTAACTTGTCATCCCACATTGAACTACAATGTGCTTTTCTTTTTTTGTCATGCACAGCAATGAAATGCCTTGCTTTACCTTAGCTCAAAAACACATATGTTGAGACTGCGGTCTCTGTTTTGGCTTAAAGTGGTTTACGTGGTTGAAAAGACAGGAGACCAAGATTTCTGTTGATATACAGGATGTTGATACGCCACTTTGGAATGCATGGCATTTGTGGCTTTTTTGGCTTCTGCTTGTGTGAAACCAAACACTTGGCAACAAATGCTTGGACTAGAAAATTTTGGCAAGATTTTGGAGCTGAAAGAAGGGAATTCTAGAAAACTGTTTAGTATGGACTTTAAATATCGTTTTCTGGTCAGAAATACTGTCATGTTTTTTCTTGTTGTTACTTATTTATTATGCCATCCAAATGAAGAAACTGACTAAGCAGCCCCATTTGTACTGCATTTTTCAACTTTCAGCCTCTATCATGGATTATACTCGATTAAGAAATATTGGCAACCTTACAGACATTTTCAAGATAAGCTGTTGAGATATGTTTCCTAGAAAATTACAAAAAAAACCCAAAAACGCTTTTTTAGCAATCCTGCCACTGTCAAGCATTTGAATGTAACTTTTTACTGCTGTTGCAATCATGTCTTACTAAGAGCTGGTTAAAAATAGCTATCAGCCAGTTTAAGCTATACAAAAAAATGTAGATTAAAAATGGGATAAGAAACTCTGATTGGTAGTTTCCAGTCCAAGTCCATGCATTCACACAAACATGCACATGTCACCATGCCCTAGACCCATACAACTGCTTTCTAGATTACTGCTCCGAGGTCGAGCAGCTCCAATTAGTCGGCTCTGGGTCTCTGCTCTCACTCCCCCTGCTCCCTCCCTCTCTGCGATTGCCCCACTCTGCTGTCAAAGCTAATCGAGCCTCTACCACCTCCCACTACTGCAGACAGGACTTGTCACTGCCGCTCGGCAAAGGTCAGTGCCTGGCAATTAAAGTTACCCACTGGGGGTGGGGGGCGTTGGGGTGGGAAGGGCTGGAGTATGGGGACAGGGCAGCTCTTACTAACCTCTCATCATGATAACCTAGCAGATTAGCTGTGGGGAGCCGTGTGTGCTGATGAGGAGCAGTGCTTTCACATGCTGGGAATGATAAAGTTACAGGAGGAACTTTTACAGGGTCAGAGGTCGGCAAAAAATAAAAACACACACAAAAGTGGGCAAACAAACCAAATTAGACACACTTTTTGTTGTCACCTCTGAGTGATGCAAACTTTCTAATTTACATGAATGTGAGAGAGCAGACCCCGAATCATTTGTCTGTTTAACAGTCAGTCTGCCTCTGTCCTTGTGCTCCTTATATCCATCCCCCATCCCTCTTTCCCTCACCTTCCTCTCCATCCCCTCTGTGCTCCTTCACTTCCAGCAAGACTAATCTGTGCCATCGGCCCCTCCTCTGCCATCCGTCAGAGTCCTCACATTGTTTTGACATCTAGTTAATTCTGGCCGCGATGATTTATCAAACTCTTATTACGGCCTGCTGAAAGCCTCATTTATTGTCCTGATGTATGGTAATGATAGCCCCGCGCCACTGCCTGCCCTGAATCTTAACCAGTGCACTTTTGTCCTCTTTTCTTGTCTCTTTCCTTCAATCCCACTTGGTCTCTATCTCTTTATATTTTTGTATCTCATTTGGGCTGCTGTCTTCTCCTTAGCGGCTTTACTTTATTGTTTCTGCTTACTTCCTCCATCTTTGTGTCTCTCTCATCTGTCTTTAGGTATTGATTCCACATTTTATCCATTCCATTGATGCAGTGTTTAATTCCCCTGTGATACTGAGAAGTTGGTCATCTCTTCTTCCATCTCATTCCACCTATCTGTCCTATTTTAATTTGAAAAGCATTGATTTAGTTTGGGACAATATTGGAATGTGGCCAGAATCTAAATATCACTGGCATTTTCTCAACCTGAAATGGATGCTCGACATGAGTTGACTCACCGGAGCTCAAAGCCACTGGAAAAAAAAGTCAATAGACATTTTACTCCTGCAGCAGATCATCAAGTATCACTGATCTAGAATTACCTCCATGGTCCTGACACAAAACAAAACACTACAAATGAATAATGCAGACTGCAGAAGGATCTTAGGGGCATTAACCATCGATAGAGTGCAATAAAAGCTGGCGAGAAATCAATGGAGCGAGACTATACCTATTGTACACGAAAGTAAGATCCATTCCTAATGTGTCTGCTGTCATTTAAGCTGAAAGCTTGGAGGGCTATTTGCAGTTCTGATTGCTGATGTCTCTTTTGCTGATGCTTCAACTACAGGTACATATGTGGGAGAAGTGGAAAAAGTCAAACCTTCCTACACACATACACTACTTTAAAAACGTTTAATGCGAATATACTTCTAGCAACATGAATATTCTTTGACAATCTCTTGTCTAACCAGAAAGAAATGTTGTGTCACCATTAACAAAGAAACACAAGAGCTATAACATTTTGTCCTGCTTTACTAAAGGTTTGTGTGTATAAAGACACTTCCAACTTGATAGCTTGTGCAAAGCAGATCTGCTAATAGGATGAAGCCAAGCTTGCATCTGTGACGTGAGTAAAATGGCAGCCACAGTCCCTTTAGCTTATGCAAATGTAATTACCAGCTGCAAAAACATCCAACCATAAAACATGTCAAAAGCTATGTTTAACCTCTTGAAAATCAGGTATTAACTAATGTGCAAAAATATCAGTGGTCAATGTGGTGCAAAAGACTCATGGGCAATACTGCTCCTCTAAACATGGAGAGAAAGAATTTGCTGGATCTTTATTCAATCCAATTAAAAATAATTATTCCCAAAGGGAAGTTAAATGTTGTAGTAATTCATAAGTTTTCTTTAAAACTAATTTTTGTAGTTTTTGATAGCTGTAGGCAGATTGTTACCATAACATTTTTTAAAAATATTATCATCATCAATACATGTTGAATATAAATACAGAAACTTCCACTGTGGTATGTTTCATTATATGATTTGATTTCAAGTTAACTCAAACCACGTCTGTCTGGCTGCACTCAATTCATTCAACTTCAGTCTTTCATGCTCAGTCATGTCTGTTCTTTACTTAGGTGCCACAAGGTTCAGTCTTTTTTATATATGTTATAAACATATATATTTATATATGTTGTATATGTTAATACCTCTTGGGTACATCTTTTCACAAATTATCTATCCACTTTCATTGCTATGCTATAAGTATATCTTGATAGACTTTGGTTAGTTCACAGCAAATGGCGTTCAGGGAAATCTCCGCTTAAGATGTAGGTGGCTGGATAATGGGCACTCACAGCAGCAGCTCGGCCCAGTTTCTGGTACTGCACTAAGAATGAAACACTCCGTTTTTCTCCTCTACTGCTGATAGGCACAATTGTGATTCTTTGCACAGCACTCAGGTTCTGAAATGCAGGAAAGAGTTCAGTCTGACCCACTTGCAGTAACACTAATGAAATCTGTTGTCATTGCATGATTTTTTTCTTTTCGCAGACAAGGAAGTAGTTTTGTGTTGCTGACCAAGGATCTTTCTACAGTAGTTGTTGGTGCTGCACCACAGCAGGCAATGGGCTAAACAATTAGGTCAAAAGGTTTGTTTCTGTTTGACAAAGTGCCTTGTGAATGCAAACTGCACCAGATAAAACTATAACAATTTTGCAATTGTGGTCCCTGATCCATTCTGAGTCTACCAGACTATCAGGAGTGAAAACAACCTTAAACTGCTCAACTTGGGGTAGGACTTCCCTCTGACCCAGGGGAAGGCACTTTATCTACCCCTTTCTGTGTCAAGACCATGGACCCATATTTGGAGGTACTGATCCTCATCCCGGCTGCATTATTCTCAGTGGTGAACCATTCCAGTAAAGGCTGTAGATCACGGTCACGATCACGATGAAGCCAACCGGACAAGGTTATCCAAGAAGAGCAGAGATGTGATCCTGAGACCACCAAATTGGATCCCCTCAACACCTTGGCTGTGCCTAGAAATACTGTTGATAAATATTATGAACATAATTGGCAATAAAGGGCAACCTTGGTGGAGTCTAACTCACCTGGAAGGAGTTGGACTGGCTTACAGCAGTGTTGACCAAGCTCCGGCACCGGTCATACAGGGACCTAATAGCCCGTATTAAAAGGCTACTGTTCTCAATAATCCCAAAGCACCCCCCTCAGGATCCCCTGAGGGATACTGTTAAAATGCCTTCTCCGGGTCAACAAAGCACATGTAGGAGGTTGGGCAAACTCCCATAAACCCCCCAGGACCCTGCTGAGGGTGTAGAACTGGTGCAGTGTTCCACGACCAGGAAGAATCCGCCTGTGGTTCAAGAGGTCCAGAATTATTATATCGGTTTTATTCGGTGACAGTTTGGGGTCCTGTCATGCACATTGATTATGCACCTTGACTACTTGTCCAAGGGGATATCCCTTTGGCTGACTGGTCAGCGTGCATGCCTTTCACCTGGGAGTCTGGGGATCAAATCCTGCCCTGGCCCTTTGTTGTATATCTTGCCACAGTTCTTATTCACCTAAAAAAAATGATGGCATATCCATGACTTGATTTGTTTTATGCATTTACCCAAAGGTAGAATAGGTTTATAGTCTCATGGTAACATTATAATTTTAGGTCACTGTGTGATTTGCATAGTAACATATCATGTTTTTTGTTATAAAATGACCAAGAGGAGTGTGTTAAAAGGGAGGGGTCCAAGGATGGAACCTTGGGAAAGCCCCATGTGTTTTTTGTGCTTGTTGATGTAGGACAGAGAGAATCGTCCGTGCATGTGTCAACATGCTTGGAATGACAAAAATGAAAATTGCAAAATGTTATCTATCGAGCCATGCTACTGTTTTTTGGAAAAATTGTGCAACTATAATTTTTCATGTATCAGGGTGGATCCTTACATCTTATCATCTAATGAGTGATATCTCTCACCATATTCTTTCTGTTTTTTCTAGTTTTGATGATCTATGAATTGTTTTAAAGTTGGGGCGCTTACTTTGCTTCTTTTGTGCTTAGTTTTAGTCAGAATCATCTGACCAAGTGGACAAGTTGCTGGCAAAAACATCTGTTATTAGAAAACAAATAATAAGCACTTGTAAATAATAATTTTAAATTTTAAATAAAGGGGCTCTTTTTACACAGAAGAGAGAACATTTATGCGATATTATATTATTAAAAAAAGCTTTTCTCTTGTGTGACTATCATTGTACAGGCGGCTTCTTAGTCTCTCTTTTTATTTAAGTTATTCATTAAAAAGAATTATTATTGTAAGAGAAATAAAATAAAGTTTTGTCTTTTGTGTTATTGTGCATTCATGAATTGCCTTTTTTGTGTAACTTCTGTTTGCAAACAACTACCTTTTAACATTTATTTTATATACTAAACAGTGTGTTATCATATATCATAAAAGATAAGCAAAATACACTTTCCATTCATCGATTAAAAAAAGCGTTTTATGAGTCAGGGGGACTAGAACAAAGGTGTGATGGATGTTCCTGAGTGACAGTGCTTTCACTTTGTAACAATGACCTTGAATGGTTGTGGCTGCCTTTGGATGTGAACAATACACACACTGTGCTCTCCAAAACTCTCCGTAGTGACAGCAAGTAGCACATGAGAAATCCTAATTTGAAATTGTATCCACACTACATTTATGCAATTTATCAATTACCTGCAAAATGCCCACAAAATCCTTATGTAGTTTTTTGTTTGCACAAGTAATTTAGTGTTCTCTGGGGTTTAGTTAGATCGGGCCTTTTGTGTATTCTTTGAGGTCTTTGTTGCAATGACCCAAAATATTTTAAAATAGTTTTAGACAATATACAAAATTTCCTTTTTAAGTAGAACTACACATGGGTAGAACTGTTTTTCCTTTGAAACTGCTCTCTAAAATGTTTTGCTAGTAGCTTAATCAGAATTAGCAGGAAGAAAATTTTACCTGTGAGTTAATGCATATTTTGTTTTCAGCTAATGCACAGTACATGTGTCATTGATTGGGTTTCCTGCAATGAAAACCCACGCTAAAACAGTGTGACTCAACAGTGTGTGTGCTGATATTTATTACACAACAACTGAACTCTATGACTTGGGGTGTGAGTTGTGGTGGGGCATGGTGGGGGGATACACTTTATGAAACCCAGAAAATAAGCATGGCTTCATAACAGCAGGAATGCATTGCTGGACAGTCGAAATCTCTTTCATTACACAGCTCATATAACTATATTTCAGAGAGGTGGAACCATAGAGCTTCAAGGTGTTATTTATTTGTGATTGAAACGTCTTCTGACTTATTTGTGTCTCACTGAATTTTTCATTGAGAATGGAACATTCCTAAGGCTACCGTCATCAGAGTTTTTTCAAACTATGACTGTAAAAGTTTTTGTAATGAAAGATTACACTGATTTTTCATTGAATATAACAGCAACACATTTTCAACTTGGGCACTTTTATTCCAGTACCACCGCCCCCTTACTGGTACCCAGGGTGTATTAAATTTTTTATAAGCTTGTTACATTACCTTAATCTCTCTAAACATTTTATTCTACCAGTGGCTAATAAAGACTGAAGACAGGCTGTGCACCAACACCAAACAATTGTTGCTTAAGTAGGCCATATATGTGTCTTGTATATATGTTATTGGCACCTGACAAAAACAGAAAACAGCTAACAAATCAGTTAAGACTGTACCAAAATGCAGGCATTACGGCTCCCCCCAATTCTTAACACATGGATGTACACGCACACACACATGCACACCCACACATGTTGTGTCACATTACAACGGTGGGGACTGTCAATTGACTTTTATTCATTTTCTACTCATTTCAATGGTCTAACCGTGACCCTTACCCTGACCATTATCAACACATGCCTTACCCTCAACATAACTGCATTCACACCTTAGTCCTAAACCTAACCCCCACCCCAAGAAGAGCACCATAGGGACCAGGACCTATGAGACCCCAAAATGTAGCATATTTCTGGGAAATCATCCTCACAAGGTAACAAAAATATGGCTTCACAACCACATATACACACAAAACTAGCTTCTTCTTATTACTGCTCTCATTTCTTTCCCGTGTTGCTACTGAAGGACATCCAGTGGTTGAGGGCAGGCTGTAGTAGTGTTATCTGAGGACTATGTGTGTGTGGTGGTGGTTTTGGGGAGGGTGTGTGTGTGTGTTGGGGGGGTAGGATTGTGTGTACTGGTCAGGCCATCTATCAGCCAGCTGTCTGCCATGGCTCTCCATTAGGCCTTGGACCTGAGTGATTGCTGCGCCAGTCCTCCACTCACAACGCCTCATGCTCATACATCACAGGCACACACTTACGCATGCACACCCACACACAGTGACTCACACCTGAGGGGTGCAAAATGGATGGTGTCCATACTGTAATTCATGTCTGACAGAGTCTGTCTCAACACACACTCACAGATCTCTTCACCCAGAAATCAAGAGCAGACAAAAGCTGCAGTTTGATGTGACTCCACTTTCCCAGTGACTTCATTAAAAGGATATGTATAGAGCGATTAGGTAACTGTAGGTCACCTTTAGTGTCTAAGTTCCTCAAACATTGCTCCTTTTTCTTTCTGCTCATAAAATCCAATCATTGCTTTTTTCCTTTTTTGCAACTCATTCCTTTGTAATTCATCCATCAGCAGGTCGCTCTGCTCTCCTTGACCTAATTAGAGAGTAGACACCTGATCTTTTACCTCCCAAATGGTGTCACCTGCAGACTAGTTTATCACATCACCTCCACTGTTCTTTCTTTTTCCTCTTACTCTATCATTCTCTCAGACTCTTTATTCTCCCCTCTTTTCCTTATCTTATTCCCCATCCCTTCATCTGCCCTCTATTCATGTGGCTCTCTTCAATTCCCTGGTCCCTTACCTTCCTGTCCTCCTCCTGCATGTCTGCATCAGCTACTCTACTCCTCATCTCTTCTCTCCGTAGCTCCTTATTGTTCCATCAATCTCTGTGGCAGAAGATCAATATCAGCTCGGCGGCTGCTTTTTTTCCCTCCATTCTCCACCCCAGTGCTCTCACTTTCGAGCTCATCGCCCTTCTTGCTGCAGGATGCTTTTTAGAGGGCCGCTGACCGCTTCGATCATGGTTTTGCTGGCTTGGTCTACATCAGCTGTTATCAAAAGAATAAATGTCTGCTTTGTTTTATTGCCTCTCAGTTTGATTTTCTTTACTGTATGATTCCATGTGTTATATTTATTTAATGAATATGAATTTACGGTAATCTGAAAGTCTCACATAAAAAACAGCTTGGACTTTTCCTGTGTAACTTGTGGGAGAAATAGTGCTTTGCAAAACTATTAATGCAACCTGAACTTAAGCATTATCTAGGTGCATTGTATTTGCCTTATCCCTACTCAGAGGTTGGTAGTAACTAGTTATATTTACTTAGTTACATTTAATTGAGTACATTTAAAAAAAATGTCATTTTAGGAGTAGAATTATTGGACTTCCTGTTTTGGTAATATTATTAGGAAGTATCGCTACTACCGGAGTAAAATTTCTGGCTTTAGTGGAGCAGTGATTGCTGCTGCCATAAAAATGTCTTTATCAATGTGTAGTCAGGGCCAGGACAACAAGTTTTTTAAATTGCAAACTCTTCAAAAAACACCTGGATTATGGAAATGGGAAAAACGTAAATTGGTAACATCCCACCGGGAGGAGGCCCAGGGGAAGACCCAGGACACCCTGGAGGGACTATGTCTCTCGGCTGGCCTGGGAGTGCCTTGGGCTTCCCCCAGCAGAGCTGGAGGAGTTGTCTGTGGACAGGGAAGTCTGGGAGTCTCTGCTGAGACTGCTACCCCCGCGACCCGGTCCCGGATAAAGCGGAAGATGACGAGTACGAGTAAATTGGTAACATGTCACAAAAAGGTTGAATTTGGGTTGCATTTTGCTGCTGTGTAAACCTACCTTTTGAGATGTATGTTCTAAAATGACAAAAAAAAATGACCATAACCAAGAAACAAGGTTTATTCTACAACTTATTCATAAAGCTTATACACAAGATTTTTTTTCTCCTTGCACCCCAGTCGGCCTCGGCAGATGGCCAGGCTCACACTGAGCCTGGTTCTGCTTTAGGTTTCTTCCTGCTAAAAGGGAGTTTTTCCTCTTCACTATCGCTACATGCATGCTTGGTGTGAGGAATTGCTGTCGAGGCAATGAGTCGATGCAATTAGATGACTTTCCTTTGATAGAAAACATTAAACCAATGTGACTGCATGATTTTGACTGATTTGCCCCAGTAAAGTGCCTTGAGATGACATGTTGTGAATTGGTGCTATACAAATCAAAATTAATTGAATTTGAAAGATTTACTGAATTATTACTAATTGAAATCACAAATGGACAGTTGAAAATGAACAGGGATCACTATATAATCTGAGTATTATTTTTTAATAATATTGTTTAATCCAAAACACCTGCAAACCACAGTCAGAATATGACAAATAGCAGTACCAAAAGTTTTTTAAAAATAGTGAAGCATAAAAGTTGTCATGATTCTGTGCACTAGCTCTGGTCTACTCAACTAATCATCTCCACCTGCTCCATTGCTCTCCTTCCAATCATCTCTCATCAGTTCCCCCTGCATCTGTGCCTAGATAAGCCTGCCTCAGACAAGAGTCTTGTGCCAGATTATTACGAGCCTTTGAAGAGTTTTGTCCAGCATACGTATTGCCTGCCTGCCTGTTACTGACCCGATTGATATTCTGAGCCTGTGTGTTTTGCCTTGACCTGTTTTCTGCCCCTATGACTATGATTTGGATTATGCCCTGGATCGTTCTCAGTCATCTGATCTTCTGGTTCTGAACTCTGCTCTGTCCCCGACTCTGATTTAGGATCATGTTTTGGATTCTCTTTGGACCTCCAACCTACCAGCTTTGACTCAGCTTCCATCCCCGACAACGAGCAAAGCCTTTTCCCCCAACCTATGCCCCCTCAGCCTACTCACCTGCAGAGTGCTGGTCTCACTCTCCACCTGACTGTGACATCACACGCCAACCTGCTTCTACTCCACTCATCTCGGCTTTCTTCCACAACCCTTCAAAGTTATTCAACTTTGCATTCCTTCAGAATTATCCTTGTGTTTTTGATTGCTGGACACTCACAGTGCAAATCTCTCCACAGAACTTCCGGTTCCGGTGGTAGATGCTCGCTGTCATTCCTGTTCTTGTTGAACCTTTTAAAAAACTGTTAAATGTTTTTCATAGTGTCTGGTTTGAATTCTGGGTCCACAGTTCCACCATGTTACAGAATAATCTGGCCAAGATGGACCCATCGCAAGACAAACTGTGTCGATAAGTCCATTTGTCTTCTAGAAACTGGAATGATTGACATCCTGGATCATGTGATTAATCAGAGAAATGGAGAATCTACACTCCTGCAAACAATGGCTCACATCACTGCATCTTCTGTGCTGCTTGATTCCACCCACAGGCGTCTCTCGCCACCTTAACTTTTAAAAGTAATTCAGATCTCTGTGGGCCATTTTTAACTCAGTTTGAAATCTGTTTTGAATTGTAACCTTCTTTCTTCCCTTCTGGTTTTGCCAAGATCACCTATGTTATTTCCCTTCCTAGCAGGTGAGGCAAAGGTATTTGGAACCACTAAGTGGCACAAATCTGGTCACAAATTTGCCAGTCCTATATCTCTTTCTCTCAAGACCTGATTTAAGTCTTTGGTCAGACTCTCCCTGGCCATGAGGCATCCAAGGGTCTCCGGTCTCTATGCAAGGTAATTGATCTGTTACAGACTATATAATCGATTTTCATCTCCTTGCCACAGACAGTGGCTGGAATGAATAAGCTCTGTTAGAATTTTTTTTACATGGGTTTAAACGACCAGATTAAAGATGAGTTGGCAACTCGTGATGTCCCATTATGCCTTAAGCAACTGGAGTTCATTAGAGGATGGGGGAACTCTACTGAGTCAAATTAAGAGTCCTTCTTTTCCCAGATTAACTTTCACCACCTGCATCTTTTCCAGCTCTGGGTGTTTACAGACACAAAGTTCATTAATTAACATTTTGCCAAAGGTTTAGGCATCTGACTCTTAGACACTCCCTATCCTCATAATGTTCTGGACAGTCACTGCACGGTCTAATCTGTAGAGTATCCTGTCATATTAGGAGCGACCTGGCTTATGAGACACAATCCTAAGATTGTGTCAACAGATGGAAATTATTGAATGGTGTTTGTCTTGTTCTGCACCCTGTCTGTCAATGGCTAATACGTCTTTTTCCTCTACTGAGAGGTCCATTGAGGAGGCCTACCGTGACCTTTCTATGGTTCCTCTGGAAGAAGTTTTTCAACAAATTCAGAGCCATATATCTGCCATCATCGATCTTCAGACTGCTCCATTGATCTGCTTCCCAGAACCACCCCGCCTAGGGGCCGACTATATTCTATGTCCCTAATAGAATCTAAAGCCATGCAGGCCTATATACATGAGTTCCTTCACACAAGCATCCTCAACTCCTGCTGGAGCCAGATTCTTCTTTGTTGGCAAGAAGAATGGTTATCTCCGACCCTGCGTCGACGTGGTCTTTACGACATCACAGTCAAGAACCATTATCGCTGTCCACTTATGAATTCTGTCTTTAATCAACTACAAGGAGTCAAGACTTTCACTAAGTTAGACTTATGCAATGCTTGTCATTTGGTTTGGATAAAGTAAGGGGATAAAAGAAAAACAGCTTTTAACACCCCTACTGGCAATTATGAGCACCTCATCTTGCCATTTGGCCTTACTGACACCCCAGCTGTTTTCCAGGGTTTGGCTAATGATGTTCTACATGACATCGTGGGTCAGTTTGTCTTTGTCAATCTGCATAACAGCATCATCTATTCCAAAGATCTGTCCACCCATTAACAGGATGTCCAATCAGTTCTCCTAAGACTCCTACAGAACTGCTCCTCTAGGGGGATAACAGAAATCTGGCACCTCGATTCATCGGCCCATTCCCTATTTCGAAGGTGGTGAACCCCGTGGCTGTTCATCTCTGCCTCCTTGGATCCATGAAAAACCATCCCACTTTCCACGAGTCCTGGGTCAAACCTGTCTGCTCATCCCGATGCATCTTTTCATAGTGTCTGGTTCCTCAGTTTCACCCCGTTACAAAGTCTGTGACAGGTTTTAGTAATAAGCATCATGGCAAATATTCTGGATTAGCTTTTGTGGCCAATTTTATCACCCATGTAACATTTAAAGAGATAATAACACTTGTCATCTTCTGGTTTATCTGGGACTGTGTCATAGAGGCAGAGGTCTCAGCAGAGACTCCCATATTTCTTTCTCCCCAGACACCTCCTCCAGTTCTGGTCCCTGAACCAGACCTCCTCCACTCCTTGGCTGTGCCTAGAATTCCAGCCCATAAAAGTTATGAACAGGACCGGTGGAAGAGAGAGGAGCCTTGTTGGAGTCCCAAATGCACCTGGAACAGGTCTGACTTGATGCTGGCAATGAAGATCAAACTCCTCTCCCCTTGTACAGAGATCGAATGGTCCCTACTAAAGGACTTCTGATTCCATATTCCTGGAGCACCTTAAGGGACAAACTCCCAAGCACCCTCGGGTATCCCACAGAGGGAGTAGAGCTGGTCCTTTTAAAGCCAAGGTTCCATAATCAGTTGAACTCTCCTCTCCAGCTCCCTGGGTTAGCCTAGCCAGGCAGCAGCACAGTAACTGCTTGCTGCCCAAGAAGTCCCACAAGCCAGCATGGCTTGGTAGGACTCTCTTTTAAGCTTGACAGCATCCCTTACCAATGTTGTCTGTAGATCCCTTAAAATATGTTAAGAATGTGATACAGTAATGTTAAATTATTAGGTTTAATTATCTTATTAGGCAAGCATTTACTTGATTTGGTATTTAGTTAGAACAATTCATTTGGTTTATGACTAAATATTTGCCCAAACTACTTAATTTTTTTATTTCATGATTTCTGTTATGATGATACCCCTTTAAGAAGGACACAATACATGACAGGAGTTAAAAGCTCAGGATGTGGAGTGAGGAGGATACTAGAAGGGCTTGGGGTCTGTCTCCCTGTCTCGGTCCTGGTCCATGCCGTCCCCTGGTGCAGGCTCCGTCCGGGATTGGGGGGGGATGGTCAGGATGGGGGGGAGTGGCGGTGGCTCCGGTGGTCGGCTGGCTTCTGGGCCTTGCTGTTGGTCCCTGGCCCCCGGGCTATGGTGGTGAGTGAGACTGGTGCGGCCCTCCTCTCCAGAGGGGCTCTCAGGGAACGGGGGTGCCTATTGGAGTCAGTGGGGGAGCTGGCTCCCTGGGAGTGCAGTAGCGCCCCAGT
>JAUZNJ010031588.1:0-14145 GCA_034780135.1 Jordanella pulchra | reverse complement strand
ATATATGTGTGTATATATATATATATATATATATGTGTGTGTGTCTGTGTTTACTTTATTCATGAGTGATTGCTAGTTAACAGTGAAACAACAAACTTCAGGCTCTGGAGTTGCGGAGTCAACGCCTAGACCTAAATCCAATAGAGATGCTGTGGCATAAACTTAAACATGTGCTTCCTTCCCAAAACAATCTAATAGGGACGAATTTAAAAAAACCCCGTAAAACCCACAAGTTATCCAAAGCAAAGCAAAATACGTATTTCCTGTAATTGCTAGCAGTTGGCAATAGTTGTTGCTGTTAAGGGTGGCGCACCCAGTTAAGTTTAGTAAGAAATTTCTCACGGAGAATAAAATCCTGATGTGGTCAGGTACATGTGAGTGTCTAAAAGCAAAACCAGAGGAAATCTCTATGCATTTTTAATCGTACTGTATCTGCACATTGTTTTCCTTTCCAGCAATCCCCAAAGCTCCCTTCTATTGTGGAGACTAAGACTGATGACCCCGATGACGCCTTCCAGCTCTCTCCAGCAACACGCTCCAGACGCAATCTCTTGCTGCCCAATTTCACCAGCCCAGTCCGCCGTACCTCTCTGGGAAACCTTTTAGGTGACGAACTGCGGCAGTTCAATGCCTTGAGACGATGTCGTTCACCAAACCTCAGTCGAGGATTTCTTGGACAAAGCTTATCCCCTCAACCACCTTCCAAGAAAGAACACAGCACCCACCTACTATCCACTCCAGCTCAGGCTTCAACAACAGCCAAGGGAGAGTGGGAGGCCAACCAAAAACCTGCAAAGTTGCTTATTCCAACAGTCACATGTTTTCCACCACCGGACCTTAGTCCCAGGTATATCAGTGTCTATGTTCCATCAGAGAGGTTTGAAAGATGGGGTTAATTTTGACTGTTTAATCTCTGTTCAAATTGATGAAGTTTGTACAAAGCATGAGACATTCAAAGAGTCAGGATAGAATTTCTTAATTTAATTTGAAATAGTTATTGTTAAAGGACAATAGATATTAACATAAGAGTACGACCAAAAAGCCTAGTTTTCATTGGTTGTTCTTGCCAAAACAAAAAAAGCTCAATGTGCCATCTCTAACTTTCTTTTGTTTCAGGAAAAGAACATTTCCAAAATATAAGAGCCCATAATAAATAATTTTCAGACTGAATGTAATCAAAACAGAGATCCTATGGTTCAAATCTGGAACATTTCCTTAATGTAAATGGGATCTGTCTTAAATAGCATATCACAGGAGACGCTACTGTACTTCATTACTAGAGCAACTTGTCTTGCTGCCCCTACCATCTGTATCTATAATGTATCACACAGGAAGCTCCACATATGGGTAAGGGGTAGTTCATAGAGCTCAAATATCTCATCTCATCAAAACTTGGCTCAACTCATTACACCGAAACCCACATGGGCCTCTGCCAGCTGCAGCTCTCATGGCACATTCTTTGGTCATCTTGTGTCTCTGATGATAATTGAAAAAGCTCTACTGTAACATTAACCCACGCTCTCCATCTCATCCCTCCTATCAGGGTTGTAGATGGCATCGAAGACAACGGGCACATGTTCCACTTCACAGTGGAGCATAGCAAGCCTAACTCCAGAACAGGTGGCATCACCCAAGGTAAGACACACCACCCCCAGCTGGGAGGGTGACCTGAAGGCCAGATGGCCTGGAGGTAAACCGAAGAGTTCACACTGTTGATGCATTTCATGTGGACCTGCCTCCTTCTGGGGAAATCTGAGAGCGCAGCAGAAATAAAAGACTGCCAGGTGTCCACAGAGTCAGAGAACATGTTAAAGGATAAATGAGGAAAGAACAGGGTTCTCAGTGTGTCAGTTTTTACTGATCTTAGCAGTCCTTGCAGGGTGAGATTTCAGGTCAAACCAGGTCCAGCTAAATTTACTGAAATCGCTAAAACTGCTTTGAATATTCGCCTTGTACACTGAACATTTATTGGGAAAGTCTTTCCAGATTGACTAGCTGTTTTTTTTCTTAAGTTTGTTAATGCAAATTTTAGCAGATAGGACACTGTTTCTGAGTAAATGTATTTTAAGTTGGTAGTAGAAAGTAAGTTATATTAGCTGCTGAGGAAGATTAGAGATTTGTAGCAGAGAAAAAGGTAAAGCTAAAGCAATTCAAATTCACACCAATGTGTTGTAGCAAGACCATCATGCTCTTTAGATTATCTTCATGCATGATTTTACTATGTGTTTGCTCTCTTAGAAGCATTTTAGTCAGATTTTGACGCATTTTAAAACTAATGTTCTGTCTTCACTTCCACCAACCCTGCCAGAAATTTCTCCCAGTCCATACATGAAGGAAATCTACCAGTTTTTTAAAGGGGGTCCACATTGATTAATAAGTAACAATTATAAACCAAAAGAAAAAAAACATTTTTTCTGTAACTAAACAAAGCTATTCTGGGGTACCAGTCTTTAAATATTTACTTTAGATTAAAAGCTGTTGTCAGTATATAAGTATAGTATATAAGTCCATTTAGCATTCTAAACATTGTCTGAGTATTTTGGCTCCTACATAGCGTGCCCTAATTTCTCTACAAACTAGAGACAATTGCTAAACAACAACTAAATAAGCTATCAACTAAAATACAAAAAATAGGAAAATGTCTCTTAAACTGAGTAATCAGTATCTATTGCCAGAGGTTACCTGCACTTAGCACACCATAGGAGGACGGTCAATACCTCAGTGCCACATTTGGTTTCTTTGATGAGGCAGGGCATAGTTATTGGTCTAAATAGTGATGTAGTCTTTGTCCTGATGCAAACTCAATGGTCCAGCTAAATTTACCAAAACTCAAGCTTGCCAGGAACCGCATAAACAATTTTGCCAAGGACCCAGGAGTTTTGGATCATCAATGATCAGGACCACAACTCCTTTGAGCAAAGTTGCGAGTCACACAAGTCCACTTCTGCCTGTCCTGGAGCTGATTGATTCTTGGCTCAGATTGCAGCTGTTTCACAATTAGGTGGCTAAAGTAATAAAAACTGGGAAAAAATGTTTTTTTACTGCATACCACAGACCCAGGAAATCACTGCATATTGCTTTTATATCCTGGACTTAATTGGTGCGTTCGCCTCAATAGTGTACAGTGAGTGCAATTTGTGTTTTTAATTTAGTAAAAATGGCAGATAGTGTGCTTAAAATGGGCACTAAAATGAAGTAAGATGCATATTTTTCTAAATTTGCCCATCTGATTTCTTGCTACTGTACAATGAACATGGATTCAGATTTATTTAATTTAACTGTGCAAACCACCAGCTTTTTTTTTTTTATCACAAAGTGATGTATGGATTTGGATGATGATATATTTCTGCCAGTATCACTAAATCTTCTAATGATGCTATTTCCATTCAGTTCAATTCAGAGATCTGCAGTTGATATGCAGTATCATCTGTCCATCAAATACAATTATTGACATTTATAGCACCTCACAATAAAACAACCCAAATAGGCTCTGGCCCTTTGATTTCTCTGCTTTTACCGGCATCAGGTATTTAGATCAGATACAGTGCATTCTGTCTATAATGATAGTACTAATGTTAATGATAATAATAATAATACATCAGCTTTTCCAAATTTCCTGTGAATTTTTAAATTAGGATGCATGTAAAAGACGAGGATGCAGATCAATGTTTTTATTTAGCATCATCAATGCAGTTGGATGGATAATTGTTTCATCAATGTATTGATGTCAGTCAATGTTTTGTTACATCACTACTGTCTCACTCTCCTGTTTTTACTGTTTTGTGTTATTTACACAGACCATAACACAAATGACTCAACAAATGTTAAATGCTTATGAATAATATATGCATATATATATATATATGCATGTCCCTATTAATGTGAGTGTTTTTTTTTTAGTTATTGTGCATATATTAATATTATTATTATCATTATTATTATTATTCGGTTTGATATTTTTTTCATCCTTTCCCAGAAACCCCACAGACACAAGCCACTCTACTGAAGGAGACAGAGGAGATCAAAGAAAGCATAGTTCAGTTAAATCTTAAGGTAAGTGATTCAAACCCAACTTGACAAGACTTCAGTTTATTTGTGGCCTAAATATTTAATCACTTTAGTTTTCATTCACTCACTTTGAAAAGCTAAACATTATGCAAAGTCTATTTTGATGTAAGCAAATATTACTTAAAGCATTGGTAATAAGTTAATGGCTTGGAAACAAATGAATATTTTATTCCAGCAGCATAATCTGAAACAGTAGGGTTTTTTTCAACCTTTATGGGTTATGTTGGCATTTGATCAAAGAGAAAGAAATACATATTTTGTTTTTTATAAATCGCTGGTGCTTCTCTTATTTGGAATCCAGCTGTGTCCAGCTTCAGACACACTTTAGATGTATGAATCTCAAACATTGTTAGCTGCATCCTTGCCAACTGAAATGAGTCCATGCGGGACACAGTAACATAAAGATAGATATAAAGACATAAAGAAAAGATAATTCAGCCGATTGATTCAGTTTTGTTAAGGCAAAAAGGCATCTAGAAGCTACAAGTAAGTGGCTCTAAAGGAAAGAGGCTGGAAACTCCACATAAGTTTGGGTAAATCTGACTCTGTGGAGGAGCAGGCAAAGGGTGTGACAATGGCTCCAGGCCATTTCCTTCTGAACTTCACTTTCTCTCTCTGGTCTTCTACTTTTCAAGCTGCTAAGAAATATATATGTTATAAGATCAATAATTATTTTTCTTTTGTTTACAATAGTGATGAAATAACAGAAAATATTTTGAAATGATTTTATAGTTTGGTATCTCAGTTTCTCAGGTTTCTCAGACTGTGAGCTTTGTAAATGTCTTTACTTCCCTTATCTACATTTGAATGTCGGCAAATATAGAATGTTGGGAACTTCAATGGGTATCAGTAGAGATATTTAGTTTTCAGTAATATTTCCTAAACACTGACTTTATCTTACAATTTTTACCAGGGGTGCTGATAAGTTTGAAGGTGCTGCATGTATCGTAATAAATCACTGACACTTGTCATCCTTTGTGTTGATAAAACTATTTCCCCCTATGCTTCGGTCAGGCTTCGCATGCAGTTTTACTGTATATAGGGTTATATTAGTTGCGACGTAAGCATCCAGATGGTCCCGTTAAGGTGCTGTCAGGAGTCAATATTAATTAATCAGCAGGATACTTCTGCAATGCAGAACATCAGGAGTGCTGACTCGACATTACATAAGAAAAAAATTATGATGGTACATGTTTAATGTGGCTCACCATACCCCCATTTTGTCTTCTCTCATTAGAACCCCATCAGGGTATATTTACATATAAAGCACTAAATTGACATTATTCATAATGGGATGGCTTTAATGATTTAACCTGTGTTTTGGAACTTGTAGTATTCAGGATTTTGTGAAATGAGGTTGTTAAGAGCTTTATCATACTGATAAGAAAGACTTTTTCACTTTGATTACAGAAATTAAAGTCGATTCTCACCTATGGTTCCTACTCAATCTTGGGTTAATACAATCAAGATGACTCCTTTTCTCTGGTTTTGTGCCTATTTCAGTTCATTCCTATCAGTACCCCGTTTATCTTGTTTGTATAAGACCAGAAGTCTTATTCTGAGTTTTAGTTGAAGTAAGAAACTTCCAAGGCTGAACTATTGAGTTATGATGAAGCTAAAAGTTTTGCATTCAATGGCATTACCTTTTCTTTTCCCAAATTGTCGAATGTAAATCCATACAATAAGGTTTTTGAGACTGAAGTTGGTTTAGAAGTGTAGAAATCCACTTTAACGTCAGTCCCTCTTTGGGTATTCAGTCCTCAGGACCAACTGGTCTAGATTTTACATGGTTTTATTTGCAGAATATTTCTTTAAATATCTTGACCTAGTATTTTATATATGTTTTGCCTTATTTACAATGTTATTGTAAAAAATAAAAACGTTCAGAGCTTCTTATCAGTTGTAACTTACCAATGACCTCTACACAGGTGGGGATGTTAAACCAAGAAGTATCAGAACTAACCAAGAGCCTTCACCACATGATGAATCTCCTCCAAGCTCACATGTCTGTGAATCACCACCAGAAAACCTCCTTCCTTTCAAGTCCCCACTCTGTTCATGCATTGCCCAGCCCTACATCTTCAGCTCACTGCCTTTATACTAGTCCCCAAAGTCTCAAAGCCAATGGACCTCAAAGTGAACAGGCTGCTGTGCACTGTAGCCACAGCAAAACTGCTCAGTCACATAAAGAAAGCCACCATTCCTCAACACCACTAATTAATGCTTGTTTGAGGCTATCAGTAAGCTCCTCATCTAAGTTAGGACCATACCATAGCACGGAGAGCATGACTTCACCAGTATGGACCAGCCCATCTTTGTTTCATATCAATCCAGGCTACAGCGGTGGAAGTCCTGACCTTCAACGTTATGCAAGTCAGGATGAGCCCAGGCCTCTTGGTTCAGGTCCAAGCTCCATCAGTCAGTCACATCCTACGTTGTGTTTGCACCCTTCTAGTGACAGTGATGAATTCTCCAGCCTTTTGTACACAGCCCCTGCAGGTACATCCACACACAGTTTGCTCGACCCGTCGTCTCAAACTTCCAGTGAGCTTCTGGGTCAGAGTTCAACCCAAGACTCCTCGATCTTCCAGGTCCATGACTCACAATCCTCTCTACCCTTTGCAGCTTCCTCTGCTACAGCTTTACCCTGCCAACCATCTGTCTCCTCTCTGGATTCAGGATCACCACAGCTGGATGTTTCAGCTGCCTGTCTCACAATGAGCAACCCTTCTGCTTCAGAGCACACCAGTTTGGAGTGTCTGCTGGGCAACAGGGACTCTATGGAAAGTAGGGACAGCGAGAGCCTTTCATCACGGAGGTCCAGCATCGGTGGCCAAACTCAGAGTACTGAGCAGTCATGGTGCCTGGACCTCACTGACTGAAACAATCAGCATTCTCACTTTATCATCATCATGCAACTTCATACAGTGTTTAAAATATCTCTAACAGGTGATCTGAGCTTTTTGTAACCATCCTAACTCTGGGGCTCCTACATTTGTCACTTTCTATGCAACAGCATGTTTTGTGCTTATATTGACTTTACTAAAGTGTGTCTTTAAGAAAGGATCTACCACAGGAGCTTCTGTATATGTTGTACTTTTTTCCAGCATTCTGAAAAATGTTGACATCTATGAAACCTATTACCTCTCTTGCATGGTAAAAGTTGTTTATTCTTTTTTCCTAAGGAAAAGTGCGTAAGCATCAAACATTTCTACATCTATTATTGATTGTGTACACAAATACTGTATTTATACTTGAAATGAGTCTAAGCTGTTGGATATTTTTTATATATATAGAGAAAGTACAATGGCATGCCTCACTTGCATGTATGAATATCCGCACTGCATAGATTGTCTGTTTGTTTTTATTTAATTCCTTTACAAATTTAGCATTTTAATTTTAACAAACCAACGACAACAAATCACTTCCTTTTTGATTTACTATAAATATCTGGAGGAATTAAACGCACTATATTTCCAGAAGTATTTGCTTACCCATCCAAATTATTGGAATCAGGTTTTCGAATCACTTCCATGGCTACAGGTGTATAAAATCAAGCACCTCGATATACAAACTTACAAAATATTCGTGAAAGAATGGGTTGCCAAATGTGCAACAAACCCAGTTGAGAAATTTCCTCACTCCTAAATATTCTACGGTTAACTTTCAGCTGTATCATAAGAAAATGGAAAATTTTGGGGAACAACAGCAACTCAACCATGAAGTGGTAGGCCACATAAGTAAAGCCACATAGTCGGCAACTTTCTGCAGAGTCCTTCCCTAAAATGGGCTTCTGTGGTCCAACAACTGCATCCAAGCCATACATCAAAAAGTGCAATGCAAGGCGTTGGATGCAGTGACGTAAAGCAAACCACTGGACTCCAGAGCAGTTCAGATGTGTTCTTTGGAGAGAAGAGTATCTTCAAATTTGATGGATCAGTCTGTATTTGGTGGTTGCCAGGAGAACGGTAATTGTCTGACTGCATTGTGCCAAGTGTAAAGTTTGGTGTAGTGGGTATTATGGTGTGGGGCTGTTTTTAAGGAACTTAGTTAGGACCTTTAGTTCCAGCAAAAGGAAAGCTTCAGAGACATTTTTGGACAATTCCATGTTTCCAACTTCGTGGGAACAATTTGGTCCTGGCTTCTCCATCTTCCAACATGATTGTACACGAGAGCACAAAGCAGGATCCATAATGGATGGCAGAGTCTGGAATGTGTAAACTTACCCGACCTGCACAGAGTCCTGTCCTCAACTCCATGGAGCACCTTTAGGATGAATTAGTGTGGAGACTGACAGCCAGGCCTTCTCATCCAACATCAACATGTGACCTCACAAATGTGCTTCTTGAAGAATGGTCAAAAATCCCTACAAATGCACTCCTGAACCTGGTGGACAGCCAGACAGTTCTTCTAGTTGTAGAGGGTGAACCAACGTTTTATTGAACCTCTATGGAACACTTAAGCTAATATGTAAGTCGAAGCCGGTGAGCAAATACTTTTGGCAATATAACACATTTTTCTTACCATCAAACCAAGTGCAAAGTTAAAAATTAACTTGTTCTTTTGATTTACTTTAGTAAGCATCCCAAATACATGCTGATGAATAGAAAATATATATCCACTTTTAAATCATTTAAAATATATTCATCTACAAAACACAAAGGCCTCAGAAGGAAATGTTAATATTCCTTATACAATATCAACAGTATTAAGAGATTTTATCTTTTTTTCCAACAGTTTTTCCTTGATTGTCAAAATAAAAATTTAGAACTTCTGCCAAGTGTCTTTACTGTTTGTCACATCTTCTACCATTTATATTTACAGTTAGAAACACACTTCTTTCTGCCAGTAGGACAATACATTCCTCTCCTTGGATATTTCATACGTTTGGAGCAAATGAAGTATAAGAATTTGTCTGTTTAGACTTGCTACAGAAGATTTAGAATTCAGCTTCAGCTGATTGTTTTGAATTTAGATCTGAGAAATAGGACAATTGAAGCGGATTTTTTTGTATTTTTTCTCACAAACATTACTAATTTGAGTTGGGCGTATGTTATGGGTCACTACTGCCAAGGGTTCCCGTACTTAACATCAGATTAAGGATTTTCCTGGATTAATTTGCTGAAATTTTAGCATCATTTAGCTACTGCAGATTATGACAAACAATTTTAATGTTATGCAAATGTATTTAAAAACAAAACAAAAACAAAAAAGACATAATCACGTTTTTAAGTCAGAATGAAAGAAAGAGAATGTAGGGCATACAGAAAGTTTTCATAGCCTGCATTCATATTCACAATACATGAATATTTCAACGTGTGGATTTGCAGCTCCTGGAAAAACGTTTTGGCCGTTTTTTTGTTTTTTGTCTTAAAGTTTATTTCTTGTAGCCTGCTTTATATGCCATATATGGCCATCTAGTGGTGAAAAAAGTTAATATTCAACAGGAAAAATTTGTGTACTGTATGGCTCATAAAATTATCTTAACACATTAAAATGCTGTTATTTTTACACATGATGAGCAACGTAGTCTACACAAAATTAACATTGATAAACGTATAGATATAATAAATAGGACCCAAAATTCGGCCCAACACAAGAGAGAAGATGCATTCAAAGAACTTAGCAAATGCAGCAGGAAATCATTTACAAGCTGAGACAGAGACATTTGATAAGGAAAGATTTGGTCAGTGACTGAATTTATTCACAATTTTAACAATTTCATCCAAGGAAAAAAAGATCTCAGGGATCCGTAATGAGGGGAAGGAACAGGTTGAAGATCCTAAGCAGATCTCAGAGCGGTGGTGACATCACTGCAAGCTTTGATGACGCCGAGAGCAAGTCTAAAGAAACATGAACTGAGCCTTTAGAATTTTTTTTTTTCAATTTTGACAAACTAATACTGGACAATAGACTACATTGAATTCTGCAAAAGCACCATTTTAAATTACAATAAAAGGTTTAGAAAGGAGATCTGTCATTTATTGACACTTATTGTTTCTGTAAGGGCCAAAAAAAAATGAAAGACAAACTGACAGATTAAAATAGACCACACTAGATAATTAAATGTACATTAAGATAAACTCTTGCTATTTTATGATCTTCATATAGCAGAATAACACATATAACACACTGCAGACAAAGTAAAATGATAAATACTCTAAGTATTATTATTTTTGAGACACTTGCATCGTGACTTTATTCCAACTCTTTCCCAAACTGAACCCACATGAAGATGGAAAAAAGAAAAGATCACAGGAGAACAATCAATAAGAGTACAGTGAGTATCTGAGAAGGACCGGAACAGAGTCATGTTGACATGGCAATTTGAGAGAATCTCAGGGTAGCTGAGGACAACAAGGGATTATTACAGGCAACACAGAACAAGGAAACATCCAGGGCCTTAGAACCAGAAATTAACACCGGCAGATTCAAGCTGAAGCAGCAGTAAAGCCCACAGTGGGAAACAGAAAGTGATTAAAAGGGTGATTTAACTTGTTTTTTGGGAGGATTTATCTTTTAATGCACTCATGCAACGATTACAACCTCTCCCCGGACTTGTGAATGATTCTAAAATAATTTGATTCCTCCAGCTGAAACTCTTTTGTCAAATATGTTTAATTTTTACATATAAATAAACATTGGCTGGAAATATTATTAGATTATGCTTAGAAACAATAGCAAAAATCGTCAAAGTCCCTTCCCAAAAGAGGATTGGCAGCTGTCCTTCTTCTCTCACCACTGGCTCTGAATTTAATGAGCTTTCACTGAAGTCAATAAAGATTTGAGCTTTGGGTGAAACTCTTTGCGTGACTTTGTTTAATAGCTGCACCATAATAATTTAATCTTTAATAAGATTCTGTGAAACTTTATCTTTCTATTGTGCAAAGCTTAGATTTCAACATCCTTTAAATAGCATTTTTATACATATCTCGTTTCACATGCTGAAAACTAAAACAGCTTATTTTCATTTCATTTTCATTTCACAGCTTTCAAACTAACTGTTCTAGAACTACATATATCTGCACATTAACAGGCTTCAACTGTCTAAGAAGGATCATTTTCAAGCAAAAATACAATAATAAAAAATAAAATTTTCATAATTTAAAAAGAGGTTGTACTATTTCAGATAGACAGCTATGCTTTATTATTTTATTTCAGTTGATGTTTAAAAGGGGTCAGGTTCAGGAGCCATGGACTGAACCAGGCCAATTGGCCTCCATGTTCCTGAAGATGCAGTCTGCATTACAGAGTGTTTGAAGCAAAAAATTTATGATCATTTAATAAATGTATGTATTTGACAGCCCTAAACATAACTCACTCCTACCTGAACTTTGAGATTTTCTGTTAACAAAATTTTCTTCATGTGCTGCAGAGGGGAGTTTTATCTAAATGACCAATAGTGTACTAAACAAAGTAGTTCACCTGTTCTAAATAATCCTGTCTTGTATTTCGTTCTTCTGTGAGCGGGAATGTTATGAAGATGTGTTTATTATCCTTTTATTGCCAAATACCCACTTGTTACTTTTTACTGCTTATGTGAAACCGAGTTGAGGATTAATTTAGGATACACAGAACCCCCCAAGTTAACCCCTCATCTTAGTTTCATAAAATAGGGCTTTATTAGTAGCTTCATCCTATTTGTGTTTTTTGTTTATTTTTTTCAGCAGCTTATGGTTAGGTCAGGACTTGCTACAGAGCAATTGACTGCACGCTTCTTAATAAACCTGGTATTTCATCAGTCTATAGTGACCTTAGCAACTGATTGGTTTGATGATCTACTGAATTGCAAACCCGCTGCAAAAATTATTTTAAAAAAATCTTAAAATAAAATCACTGTTATTCTTTACGGAAGCGTATTGCTGTCACGCAGGAAAAAAAAATTCGAGCGCTATCACGTTATAACGTGATACGTATTTTGTTAAAACGTGATAATTCTTTGTATTGGAGAAACTATAGTATAAAAAAGTCGTGTTTCTTTTTTTTCTTGTGCAATTGCACCACCATGTGTCAAAATGCTCACATAAAAAAAAAAAAAAATCAATTATCCAACCTTTTTTAAACAGTTCTGCACAGTGTAGTAATTTCATTTCAAGATTGTATTTTTCACTAAGAAAGAAAGAAAAAAAATTTTAAAAAGTAAAAATAAAATAAAGGTACATTATTTTTACTATTTCTATGATTATATTATCGCACCCAATTATAAAGTTTACCTTTATGGTAAATGGTAAATGACCTATGCTTATACATGGCTTTTTCAAGGCAGGAGACTTGGCCAAAGTGCTATAAACTACATATTGTGATTCACCCATTCAAGCGCACACTAATGGTGGCAAGCTACATTGTCTGTTTGTTTGTTTTGGTTGTTTGTTTTTTTGTTTTGCTCAGCGAGCTTTTGTGAATTTGTAAAAAGGTTCAATAAGAAAATTATCATTTGTTCCACTACCGCTCTATCTGTAGCGTGCTGTTTGATTGGCTCTGACCTTGTGTCACATGACTGATGAATCCAGGAAGTGTTTTTCCTCCCACAAAGCGGAAGCGAATAGTTTGGTGGACCTGAAACTGTTTTAGGGAGAAATTGTTTACGAGCAGTAAGACACGCATAATTAAATATCGGCTGTGTGGAGTCAGTGTTAGCTTTCTTTCTTGGTAAGGACGGCTTGCTTGTTATTGATTTTGACTGAGGATGATGTAGTTTAGCTTTGCTAACTCACCTTATCGAGCTTTAGCATTTTGCTGTTTTAGTTCGATCACACGGTTAAAGTTTACAAAAACATAGTAGCGATGTATCAGAGCTGGTTTACCATTCGTTTGATTTTTAATCCTAAGATTTAAAAAAATATTTTGTTTTATTATACCGTATTGTTTACCGTACGAAATGTTAGCTGCGAAGCGAACATTAGCTGTGTGAGGTTAGTTTCCTCCTCGATCTGGAATAGTTTGCGAGTTAAGCGGATATCAGAGCGATGTTTTCTGGCCCATGACACAATAGAGGTGGACAGCTGAAGATAATAGTGACATTTGTCTTTATTCATATTATTTCGGATGATTATTTTTTTGTTTTACTCTCATAATAACAGCATAAACATTGTGATCAAAGTACAGTAAAACTGTTTAGTGGCTTGCATTTGCTGAAATTTAAAGAAGCCTCTGCATTACCTCAGTGTATTTTTCGTAACACTGCTTTCCATTATCAAATGTTGAATTCTGTGATAAATGGTTATTGATTAGCATTGCCATCATATCTTCATTAAATCTGAAAGTCTAATTGAAGTTATGCACTTACAAATAGTTAAATCATGACCAGTTCAGGGCTGCATACCCGTCAATAAGGCCTGAAGTAAACAAAGAATCAGATGAAGTTGGGAAGTACCGTTAAAGTATAATTTAACTTGCAGACCAGCAAAGTAGCCTCATAGTCATCACCTTCTATATACACTACTCTTTTATGGATATATATATACACACAAACGAATCTCAATAGATTGCGATTCAGTACAATTGGCAATTCTTGAGTTCTGACTGCATGATGATCTGAGATTGACTTTTACACAAAAATTTGGAAAAAAAAAAGTATTGTGATATGCCATAGTATGAAGTTATTGGTGTTCTGATGTTATAAGCTGTTTGAAAAAGAATGTATGGGATACCTATATTATTTTTACTGTAATGGAGATATTTTTAAATGACCTTTAAAAAAGAGACAAGCAATGGCATAATGCTGCAGCCTTCTTTCAGCCAGCTGACCAGCAATGGACAGTAACAGATTGAGGAGTTTAATGCTACTTGTTGCTTCTTTCATATGAGATGTATCTACTTTCTGTTTGTCACTTCCACTGGCCTCTGATTAGAATACCTTCAACTGTATTTGCATGATGGCAATTTAAAACGTTTTAGTGTGACTTAGTAAGATTCAAAAAGTCAACTGACTCAATCAGTTTCTAATGGCTTTATCAATCTATATACATAAAAAGCTTTGTTTTAGTTCTTTTTTCCCCCTGCCCTGATAGCTTAGTGGAGCTTTTCTAGAAATCTTTTATTTTTACAGATTTATACCTGCTCTTCCAAAGGTAAAAA
>JAUZNJ010031587.1:0-14145 GCA_034780135.1 Jordanella pulchra | reverse complement strand
TAGGAGAAACATGATCTCTGTTTTTAATTTCCATCAGAACTCTGGCTGCAGCATTTTGGATCAGCTGAAGGATTTTATTTACATTTATTTACCCTGGGATAGTTAAAAGATGCATTCCTGTATGGACACTGATACTGGTGGCTCACTAGATCTCTTCTCTTTGTCTTAAGAAAAAGTGCGTTTCATTGGTTATGTTTTTGTCCTTTAGGCTCTCCATAAAGAGATAAGATCACTATTGCCATCCTGTAGCTTCAGGAGGAAGGGAAACTTCATATGATGAAAGAGAAATGGTAGAGAGGAAATGGCTGTCCAGAGGAGGAGAGTAAGGAGGCCAGCGCACTTGGTGTGCAGAATATCGGTGGGATCTTCATTGTCCTGGCGGCTGGACTTGTTCTCTCCGTATTTGTGGCTGTAGGAGAATTCCTGTACAAGTCCAAGCAGAATGCACATCTGGAACAGGTAAAAAATTCATGTTTTTTTGTTTATTTTTAAGAATGAAAGCATAATTTCTTACAGTTTTTGCCTCATGGCAAATACAAGCTAGCATGAAACAAACTGTAATACATATACTTTAATAAGAGGTAAAGAATAAAAATAAGTTTTCTTTTTTGAATAGATGGAACTTCACACAGTGACATATTATAAACCGTAAGATAAGGATTGGTTTCTTCATTTATTCACTTAGGCCCAATGGGGACAACAAGATAAGAAACGTGAGGAATTTTGCTGTCACCATGGATTCAAGCTAGACTTTAACCACCATCTCAAATGAAGTCAAGAAAACTTCAGTAATTATTTATTAGTTTGTGGACTTCCTGTAAAACATTACAATAGTCCAGCCTTGAAGGAACAAACTCATGGACTAGTTTCTCAGCATCTCCTCTGGACAGGATGTTTCTAATGTTTGCAATATTCTGTATTTAACCAAGCCACCCGTGGCAGAGCAAAGTTTGTCACGCCTTCACGCCTTTTTCTGTGCACACTTGACTTTGTCTTTTCATGCGCTCAGCCTGATGCCTCTCACTCCACTCATGACTTGTTTAACTGTATGCAAAGACAGACCTTTTTGCACTAATTGCACTAAAAGCTGCATTATAAAATGGTAATAGTTCAGCTCCTGAAGGCAATGCTTTATGCAGAGCTGAGGTATCATAGTTCTTTCAGTATTGGAAAATTAACTTTATCCTCTTTTTACAGCACATGTAAAACTTTTACTGCTTATAGGCAGCATTGTGTTCCTTGTTGCTATATATATGTTTTACTATATTCAGTGAAACGAATTGTTCTGTAATTAATGTTCATGTACTATTCACACTTGTATAAAAGCAGTTTTTAAATAAATTGCATAAAATATTAAGTTTCTAAAAAAAATAGGGGAAATATTATAACGTACAACCAATCTGATGGCTGAATGAGAAATATATGTGTTGTTACACATGTAATACATAGACAGCCTGATCCATTTGATAACAAAGATTATTAAAGATTCAGTTCGGGTTAATGTATGTTTGATCAGAGCATTTTTAACCCCTTTCTTTCCTGCTGATGTTGATTTTCTTCTGTATCAAAGGATTACCAAATATGCAAATGATGTCCCTTCGAGACTTCTACCGACTTTTAGGCAATAAACCAGTAGTGACTTTCATTATTTAGGACTTGCTGAAACTGTGTAAGAGATACTCAGCTCCTAACCTTCCAGCAGCCTAAGCAAACGACAGCTGCTACTGTAAGTTCTGAACTGTGCTGAAATAGTGCATTCATCCAGAAAGCAAAGACAAAAACACATAAAGACTCTTTAAAAGCTCTGGGACCGCTGCCTTAGAAGAAAGGTTTTACCACACTGAGTACAAGGTGAAGCATTCTAGGCTTAACGATCACGCTTAGATACAAAGAATGAAAATGTTACATTTAAACCGTTGAAAACACCCAGACACCACCAGGCCACCACTCTCCCACATGGGCAGAGACGCCCAGTCTCATGAACGGCTCATTATCAGGTCTCTGCCAAGCTTGATGGCATGCTAAAGAGATAATTCACTCACTTGATTCAGCTGTGCTGGAGAAGGGATGTGTCTAAAACATGTTGGACGGTAGATCTCGAGGACCAGGCTTGGAGACCACAGCTCTATACAGTATTTTTCTCACGCCTGTGTTCTCAGTCTAGTCTTGGATGTGGTCAAAACCCATGACTGTGCTGCCACCTTTAGCTGAGTCAAGGCCAGTTTTTCCAAGATCAAACTGAGGCCAAATCTTTATGATTAGAAAAATATTTAGGGGAAAACCAAGTTAAAAGGGTTTATAACCTAATAAACACATGGTAATAATTTATTCTGAGGAGGCAAAAGGTTGGCCAAATACACCAGAAGGGTTGACTTTATTGAAAAATAATATTCAAAGGCTGACAGGAAGCCAATAGAGTCAAGAGAGAAAGGTTAGCGGCTGTGCAAGAACTTAGAGACAAGGATACTTTCAATTATAAAGACACTAACCTTCTCAGGATCTGTGGGAGAGTGGAGATACTGATTTTCAGCTTCTCGGTGCAGCAAGCTGGTTATCAGTTTGACATCACTGCGAGTGTGACAGGCAGTAACAGGGACCCCTTGGTTAAACAAGGGAGTTTTATCCACAAGAACCACAATTCGAACACCCAGGGATTCATCTGCAGGTTTACGGACATGGAGAATTAACAGGAATCTGTAATCTGGGAAATTATATTTGGTCGAAGCCATGGGAGCAGAAGCTGGCGTTAGGAACTGAGGGCCTGGCTTGACTCTCTTGTGGGGGCACAGACACAAGCTCAAACTTATCAACGCAGATTTAGGCTGACAGATCCGGGGCAAAGGCAGGAGGCGGCAGTGAGAAGGCAGGAATAAACTCCAGGTCCAGAGATCAGATGTCAGGAGAATATCTAGGGGAGGTTAAGGCTGAACAGTGAAATCCAGTGGACACACTGGTGACTGAGATCCTATCCGTGGGGAAATAATGCTGGAGATTTACTGACTCAAATGTTTTTGATAATCTGGACAATCAGGCAGCCAGGGGGCGGTAAATACTGTCAGTACAACAGGTAGAGTAAATAGCTACGTTTACATGGACACTAATGATGGGATTACGTAAACATCTCAGACTGAAGAAAATAACCGGATGGGAAATAAATTTAATTCTTAGATAATGGTTGGTGTTTTTTTCTGATCACCATTCCGATTGGCGTCCATGTTCACATTCATTCAGATCTTTGGATTAACGGCATCTCCTCTGTTCATTTGTCCAGCATCAGCGCAACGTTTTTCTATTAAATGACCTTCATCCCGGGCTGCACGGTGGGTAGCGCTGTTGCCTTGCAGCAAGAAGGTTCTGGGTTCGGTCCTGGCCTGGGTTCTTTCTGCATGGAGTTTGCATGTTCCCCCCATGCATGCATGGGATACTCCGGCTTCTTCCCACAGTCCAAAAACATGACTGTTAGGTTAATTGGCATCTCTTAATTGTCCCTAGGTGTAAATGTGTGTGCGCATTGTTGTACGTCCTTGTGTTTCTATGTGTTGCCCTGCGACAGACTGGTGTCCGCTGGTGACCCCGACCATATTCTGCTGGAGATAGGCACTGGTCCAAACGTGACCCTGACTAATTAAGCGGGAGAAGATGGATGGATGGATGGATGGATGGATGGATGGATGGATGGATGGATGGATGGATGGATGGATGGATGATGGATGGATAGATGGATGACCTTCATCCCCTGGTTCCTGGTGCTTGGTGGAGGAGGAGGTGTCATGTAAATGTTATGTGAGGATGAACACCGTCCTGATCTCTGACCCCTTAGCTAAGGACCGTTAGCATAATGTACCGCTGAGCCCTTAGTTGAACTAAAATAACCACCAACAAAAAAGTATGATGTGATGAAGAGCCAGAGTAATAAAAAAAAAACACATGAACAGACACGAATGAAGAACCGAAGACAGATTAATTTGCTGGGCAGGAACAGAGTAGCTGAAGCCAAAGATGAGCAAACAAGAATGGGTTTGTTTATAAAAACAGCCATTTTCTTCTTCTACTACTAAAGCCTTTCGGGAAAACCAGACAATTCTGCGCGTCAAATGATTTCATTTGAACAAATATTTGGTACATGTATACACACAACATGATCAGATCATTTTATTTAGCATCCATAGAAATGCTGATTGTACTGATTTTTAATACTGGTTTTTAATTTTTGGTAAATTAAGATTTTAGATCAGATTGGAGAAACTTTGCGCATGTAAACGTGGCCATAGAGGCATGATTAGGACACAGGCAGGGGAGATGTAGATCGAAACAATGATCCAAATCCAACACAGAAAGAAACCGGGCAGACAGGTGCAGCGCTGACAGTCAGCCCAGAATCACGGTCTTTCTGTAAACTCCTAGAGCTCCTAGGACCATAGGTACAGTCTTCATGTTTCATGCCCAGCTGATACTAATGCTGTTTTTATTATTTTCATTACTTTTATAGAATAAATTATTATTATTATTTCCTTTAGCTCCATGGCTTTAGATTTAATTTTTATTTTGCTGCCTCTCTGTTCTTCCAAATTCCGACAGCACTGGCAAAGTCTTCTCTTTAGTAGGTTGTCCGCACCACAGTTGCATCTGTTTTCAGTTGTTAGTAGATCCCATTAATTGCATGTCAATGTTTTGTTTGCACAAGCGATATAGCTTTTCCTATTTGATATTTTGAATCGATGTTTAAGAGCTGTAATACCAGAAGATAAAATAAAGAGATGTGTTAGACTCAGTTTAACATTTTCATGACACATTCTAAACACTTTTAGACATCTTCACTTTGACTTTATCATTTCCAAATATCCAATGTTCAACATCTAACTTAGCCTCCAGCCGGATTTGCTCTGTATGATGGTGAGGTATACCAATCCTAGAAGATTAGAGCAATATACATTTGGCCTTTTTCTTAGTGTTCTTCATTGGTTGCATTAGGTTCGGATGATCATTTCATGTCATAGTTTTTAAGATGCATCCACCTGGTCTAAATATTTTGTGCCATGGTGTAAAATTAGACTGATTTAACCACTCATGCATCCTTAATTAAACAAAATAATTTAAGTGTATTTTCCTTCTACTGACCTTGTTTTCTGAGTAAGTGATTAGAGTAAATACTGGAACGATGCTGTATCCACAGGTTGGAAGCATGAAAATGGTTAATTCTTCAGATCATATGAAGTGGACTGATTTGATGTGCTCATTGAGTGGAAAGCATCATTTATATCTGCCTATTACGTTTTATTTACTCTCTGTGTAGTTCTGTTCAGTTACTGTACCATATAGATTGTATATCTAAACCCTCCCTAGTCACCCTGCAGATTACCTTCAGTTTGGGCAAATATCCAGAATTCTCTGTGGTCTGATTTGGCAATTAAACAAATTATCTGAAAGACTGTTTAAACATTTAGAACAATATTATTGAATGGCCCCAATGGCTGAATTTGGACCATGCTAAACAGTATGTGCTCATACATGGTTTACAAAAAATAAAACTCTCCCTTGGAATGAACTCTCTGTCATGATTCTGTACACCAGCTCTGGTCTGATAATCTGATCATCTCCACCTGCCTTCGCTGCACCACTCTCATCAACCGCCTTCAGCTGCACCTGTTCATTTGCCTTTATAACGCTGCTTCAGACCAGAGATTGACGCCAGATCATTGTTCTTCGGTGAGACAAATCCAGCATTTTTCTGCCTGCCTGTTAGCCCCTGTCTGATCTGTTTTATGCCCGTTGCCTCTGATCCTTTTCTGCCCCAGACCACATTCCCTGGATTCTGTATCGGAGTTTCTAAGTCATCTGATTGTTTGGTTTTTACCCTGGCTTCCTTCATGACTCTGATTCTGGATCTTGGATTGGAACCATCTCAGTCATCTGATCTCCGTACTCTGACCTCTGCTCTGCTCTCTACAACTCCAATTAAAATCCCTCCCCTCAAAGATTCTGGTCGCATAACTCGCTGGCAAAGCCCCATTTTGGAGACCTCTTCCAAGAATAAGACAGCTCACGTGCTGGTTGGTCAGCCACACATCTGGATTCATTTTCTGTTCCCATTGAGGTCAGTAACCTTCACTCCCCTGCCTGCAAATCCTTCTGTTATCCTGTTCTGGACACTAACATACATAATCTCCCTCCAGAAGAACCAACTGCTGCATCTGATACCTGTCACTGCTCCAGTTCCAAATATTCCTTTTAACAAACTTTTAAACTTTTCTCTCCTTGTCTGGATCGAATTTTGGCTCCTTAAAAAAACCCATTATACTCTCAGCTCTGCCAGCATTTTATTTGGAGCTATAAGTCCAACTTGTTGGCCAATCCCACAAGTTGGCCTTAAGAAGTGCAGTGAAAAAGCACAAGATGAGGGAGACAGTAGCTCTGCCTGTGAAGGACGTGTGCATTCATTTATCAACTGTCCAAACTGGTTTCAAGAGAAACACCTTTAGGATCCTATATTCGGGGGCTTAGCCTCAGGTAAGATGCCTTAGTGCATGTGCAATGTACGCACAAAAAATCTGTAGTTCAAGGGCTGCGAACAGACAGCTTTGGCATGTAAAATGCAGCCCTTTGGAGTTTCCTTTACTTATAAACAGTGTTGTGTCAGTCTGACTGTGTCTGTGGGCCTCGTTCCCTCATCCTGTCCTTTCTAGCCTTTCAGAATAAAAGCATTTTGCTTCATGTTTCTCAGACACCTGCAAGATGGATTTGGGCATTTTAAAAGTTTCTTGAGTAAATGTTATTCATGTAATCAGTGTATAAAATAAACTGTAAACATCAAAATTAAGGAATTTATCAGTTTCTAAGATAAACATTTTGTTGGCATATAAGATCAGCAACCTCCTTCACATTTGCTCCATCATTCTCCTCCACTCTTTCATCTGGCTGCTGGAGCTTCCTCTTACCCTAAAGAACTGTCTTCTATTCATCTATTAATTAATAAAAATGAATAGCCCAACAGAAAGAGTTGATTTTGAGTAGAATGGTATATCCAGGTTCTTGTTTAGATTAATTGAAGTATTTTATTCAGGAGAAGTCAACATCTTAAAAATCAAGTAATTTACCAAAAAGCATTGGTAGAAGGACTATTGCCAGTCTACTGTGACGGCCTGGTGTTTGGCTCAAAAAGTAAATGTTTCACACATTTCTGATATAATAATATAAAAGAAGAAGGAACAACATTGACCTGAAGCAAATTCCAGGAGACTGATTAACTAGATAAAGTAAGCTGCAAAAAGTAAGAAAAGCTGACAGCAGCCTGCAGCTGCTGCAGCAGCTGCTGATCAGACTGAGCTGTGTAGTGACTCCTAAATATTTATGTTCATTTGTTTTTGTAAGCCACACAGCACCGTTGCATAAGGTTGGAGGAGCTGATGAGCTGCATGTTGTCGAGCCCTGCACAAAATCATGTGAATTTGTGAGTTCATAGGTGCATCTTATCATTGTGAGAAGTTGCAATGAATTCCTACTTCCACTGTCACTGGATCTGTTCAGCCCAGTCCCACCACTAGCGTTCCCACTTCCGCCAGCTCTTAGGTTAATGACAGAGAGCATGTATGTCGAACAGGGTCCTAGTTTCCCCCAATTTACATTAGGACTACATTTCTTATTGAGTGGGGGTAAGGGAGAATGGAGCAGAAGATTGGCATTGTAAACCTGTATTATACATATACCGCAGTAATTATTCTGTGCTGATCTGTGGGGCAAAGAGAGCTGATAGCTAATAACAAGTCCAGTTCCTACTCTCACTTATATCCAGTCATGAACTGGGTGTCGGCCTGAAGAACCAGATCCCAGATAGAAGTGACTAGAAGCGGCTTTTTTCATAAAGCGGCCGGGCGTTGCTTCAGCCATGGGGTGTGAAGCTCAGGTATCCTGGAGGGGTGTGGAGTAGAGCTGCTGCTCCTCCACACTGAGAAGGTAAGCTAAGGTGGTCACTTCTGAGTGAGGAGATGGGTTCCATCAAGAGGACGCCAAAGGAGTGGCCTGAAAGACCTGGGAGTAAGTATGTCTGTAACCTGCCTGAGGAGCTGGAGGAAAGTCTGTGTGTCGCTGTTGAGGCTGCTGCTCACACTAAATGAAGACAATAATGAGTAAGTTTGGACACCACATGACTTCCTTGCTCCTAAGAAAAACATTTCTGAAGAAATTATGTAAAGTTTCAGAAAAAAGTGATAGTGATAGATAGATAGTGATAGATAATTTAGATTGACATTGAAGATAAACATAGTTCCTAGAAGATTGTTGAGCTCAACCTTGGTGACTTAAGAGGGAGGAATCTATAGAAATTAAACACTCAGAGCCATAACAGGGTATTTGATTTGCACAAAAGGAAGTCAACTGACACTACCAGGAAATGTCACATGGTTTTATACCATCCCATCCATGTGGATATGCTCTCTAAGCTGTTTGCCCATGAGGCTTTCCACTGGACTCACACCGGTCACAAGGACATGACTCCAAGTCAATGATTAAATTATTTACTCTCAATTCATCCACATAAATAGCATGACTGCTGTTTTTAAAAATTGAGCTAGAACAGATTTGATCACAGACTTTGGAGCAAGCCAATCTGCTTCTGGTAAAAACTAGTCTTTTTGGGAAACTATTTCTCTTAAATGCATAATTGAACATTACAAATCAAATTCTCAACCACACTTTAAAAATGTTTAGTTATTTTTGGCAAACTTCATTATATTCCACTTTCCAGTTTGAATGAACTGTATGTGATTTCCTATGATAGACAAACACCAAGCAGCCCAGTAAAGCTTGGGATATTTGTAATCATTGCTCCCAGAGTAACGAATGAAAATATCTAATTTATTTTTCTAAAGTTTACAGCTTGCAATGTTAGTCCTCACAGAGTATGAACCGGTGCTGGGATGCGATCAGAGATAGACTGGAAGGCCTTTAGAACTGGGCTGATGTTCTCCACTTTGTTAGTTCTAGTGAGGACGCAGGCAGTAGCTGTCTGATACAAAAGATGAAAAAACGGGAAGTACTTTTTCCACATTTGTCATTTAATCCTGGAGATGTTCTTCGGGTGACAGAAGGTCCACTTTGTTCCTGTATTTATGAGCCTCCGAAGTTTCAGCTCTGAGTCCATCACGACACCCAGATTTAGAGCCTGATTGCTGCTTTCTAGTTGGATTAACAGTAGCTGGGGGCTAACTTTGAAACGCTCTTCCTTTGGCTCAGATATTTCTAAAAAACATCGTCCTCCACTGTTAGCTTTAGCTCTGCTTCATGCTATTTTATTGTGTTTGCAGCAGCTGTACACTGCCTGGATAAAATAAAATCTGATGCAATATGGAATATCTTTAAATTATCAGTGTTATAGTTTATCCTTTTTCTATTTTCATCAAACTATTCAAAAGACTTGGATATAGCTGAGGATCCCTGACACAGCCTTGCAGAAGATCCTTTGGCGTTTTCTCTTATTTTAATCTCGCCTTTAATGTATTTCACAGTGATAAGGGTTGAAAGCCTCCAAGGCGCACGGCACCAGAGAAGATCTAGAGATAGAGATGATCTAGCGGCCAGTCCTGATAAAACCACAGTGTATCCAGCTGAGTTTCCTGTGACTCCCACTCTCTCTTTGACTCCCAGCAGAATGGCTGCAAGGCCGTATTAGGTCAGAGTCTTCTGACAAGAGCAAAATTCAAAGATATGATACTGCTTAGACTTTTTATTAAACACATTTTAAACAAATGTGATATTCTATTTAAAACATATGTTACAAACACGAGCCTTTCACTAAGCCATACACCAGGCAAACCAGGACTAAAGCCATAAACACAGGTAGTAAGCACTGAAAATAATTAAGAAAAATGCCCAAAAGACATAAAAAATAAATAAATCTGCTTTAATTTGCTGACAGCCTCGGATTTTCTCATGAGAAAAAAAAATTATGGACTCCACTGCACTGGCCTCAATGTGGCTCAGTAAGAAAAGTTATCAGAAAAAATAAGAACCATAAAATAAGTTCATCTGACCTTTGATCCTCTCCTCTCTTTCATCAGGTACAGATATGTGAACCTGTCCTCCATAGAGTCTGACACCAGAGCAGGAGTCTCTGCAGCTCCTCCAGAGACTACAGTCATGTCTATCTTTCTCAGACCTCTTCCAAAATAGTTAGGTTATCCTGAGCTATTCTCTGTATTTGTGCTGCTATATGTTTGGGCTGCTGGATCACATAGAGACCACTTCTCTTTCTGCTTCATTCTATCTCTATTCTCCCAATCTGCATTATTTGTCAAGTTCCACTCATAACTTTGTACTTTGTCTGCTGTTGTTAAGTCTCAACAGCAACAATAAAGTAAATCCAGTTAGCATTTTAACCATTTATTATCCTTACTTTGATTTTGCTGCCTGGCAACGAGAACAGACTGAATATCTCTTAGCTCTCCATAAGGGGCCTTTAGGAGCCTCAGCCTGTACAAGAGCAGCCAGTACCACATGCAGGTTAGCAGGGTTCTGCAAACCTGAGGTTTTAATGCTAGCTTTCAAAGTTGATAGTTTTCAGTTGGACTCTGATATCTAAAGGTTCTATGTCTGAAATCTGGAAATGATGTTTAAAGAATTAAGAAAATCAGCCATTAAGAGTCAGAACAGTTTAAATGTATTTTGGATTTCACTGTTAGCTGACAGCGTTTTTGTGTTTAGCATCTGCTGCAGAGATGTCTCCTGACAAACTGTTGTTCTGACCCCTCATCAGCTCTCGTCTACGTGGAGTGATGGCTCCCGGACTTATTTTTGTTTGTCATTAGAGCATTCCTTGGCTGTTTCCGTCTCTGACCTGTCCTACTTCGTTCTGCACATCGATCTAAAGCTTGGCCTTTTGCTCGGTTTGCCAGCCTTCTTTACACCTTGTGCTGACCTAGAAAATGTGGGCTTTGCTCCTTTGTGCATTCTTCTGTCCTGCCTTATATGCTTCAACCCCCTTCAACCCCAAAATGTACAGGAAACATTCAGCACTTTTTATGATGCTGTGTCCAGTTTATTATATTGGTTTGTGTCAATTATCAGGCTTAAAGAAAATATAACAAACACCAAGCAAGAAAAGTACTACGAACTCAGTGCTAATGTGGCTAAATCATTAACTTGTATTATATCAATAATATTATCAAGAAGAAAACAAACTTAGGAATTTATCTTGTGAATGTTTTGTGCTGCTCTTTTATTGCTTTGTCCATCTGTATGAATAAAATCTAAATGTAAACGCTTAAGATGTTCAACCTGTGACATTAAGTTTTCATTCCTAAGATTTGTCTTCCTGGCCCATTCGGAGCATTTCCTCTGGTCTCACAGAGTTCAAAAAGGAGGCTAATCTGAGGTGGAAATGCAGCAAAGTTAAAACCACGTCTTACCAATCAGTGTCTTCAGTTTTGCTTATAGGCTGTTTGAAAAAAGAACAGCTGATGCAATGTGGTGGCAAACATGCTCCTGAACTAGTCTGAGCTGACTCCTGCTTGAAGATTTTTCGTAGTCCCAAATTGAACATACACAACCTTTTTTGAAATAAATCAAATGTGTTTTTCACAATTAGTTATGGATTAGTTGTACCTCCTATAGTGTAATACCTATATATTATACATATTTGCCAAAGATACTTTTTTATTTTCTTGCTGGAAGAATTAAGCAACTAAACATGGCCTTAAAATATTTTTCCGTAGTTATTTACCTCTTCTGTGCTCTTAAAAAGCTATGACCCATGATTATTAAAAGGTTCAGTAATCCAAAATCTTCCACTATATTTTAATTAGTTCATTTATTTAGGCTGAGAAATGGCAGCATACTTCGTCACTGTAATTTTAAGAAGAAAAAATCTAACAATATTTTTTCCATTGCTAAACCAAGTTCCTTGCTTTCAAGACAGTTTTTTCCCCACAGTGCAGCACTGTGGCTTAAACATGCACTGACCCCAGACCTGGTTCTTTATTCCTTTTGACTTTTGTTGCATAAAAAGCAGGATTTCCTACAGAACGACTCTTCCCTGGGGGCCCAAGACATGAAGAATGCATGTAGCTGAACAGAGACAGACACGCCCTTTGCCTTGTTTGTTCTGCTGGGGAGAAAAAGACCATTGCTGCCCTCTGGTGGTCAAAAGATATAAAGAACAGGTACTGTCAGAAAGAATGGAGACAGAACATATGGATGTATCCATATGTTGGATCTAATGAGGTTTTAAACAATTATGTGAACATGTAAAGATGAACAATAAAGATCCACCACAACTTCAGGCTGACATTCAACAGCACAAATGATGATGTACTGTGGAACTGTTTGGGTTTTTATTCTAGCTTTTCTGAATATGAGGTGTGAGTGTATGTGTGTGTGTGTGTGTGTGTGTGTGCATTTCAAACCTTTTATATACACCTTAGCACATGTTGAGGACTGACCACTATTCCTGAGGAACAATGCCTGCTCCCATGGAGGTCTGCTCCATGGCTATAATCACTGTTTTAGGGTTTGAACTGAGTGTAGGCTGGGCTTAGGGTTATGTGTAAACCCATAATGGTTAGATTTAGGGTCATGGTGAGGCTGTAGAAAAGGGTTGGAAATGACTGGAAGTCAATGGAAATGTGATTTTGAGTTTGTCTGTGCTGGTAAGTGGTGGGAGACAACAAATGAGTTCAGCGCCTCACTTTTTTATGAGTTCTGGTTTGGGTTAGTTATGCACACGTGTGTGTGGGGGGGGGGGGCGGTGCTGTTTCACCCTTTAAACATGGCAATGAGAGTATTATGGCTGGATGTTATTTATTTTAACAACTTGCTTTAATCTTTCTGCTGTTTCACCAGAATTGACAAAAAAGCACTTTCAAAAATCCTTATACATCATATCATACCTGTGTCATGTTTTGGTCTCTGGACTGTAACTGAAATGTAGAGTTACATGAAGAAATAGCCTAGCTTCACCACAGCGTCACGTTTTGCTCTGTCTGAATGGACGGGAAATGTCAACCTCAGCTAGAATAAAAGATCAAACACATGGAACATCTCTCTTAAACCAGGATTGGGAGAAGTCCACCCTCATGAGCTGGTCTGACTTCTGTGAAGAATAACAGCAACACTAGTTTCTGCGCAACAATGCTCTGTTTGTAACATTACGGCAAAATAAACGTCAATGTTGTATTTAATTACCTTTCTTATATTGCAAAAGGTTGCAACCTCTGCGTCCGTTTTGAAGCCCCGCTCCCTCATAAATTCTCTGTACCTGGTTGTAGCTGTGCCAAGCTAGTACTTTTCTCTCACTTATTACCTCATTTTATTTTTTGTTTTGTTTTTCATGCCTTTCACGGGACAAAGAGTATGGATGGTTCAGCTCTGCAACAGAATGTGGAACACAGAATGATCTGTGGCTATTTCTGCTAGTTTTAAACTCCTCTGTGTTGTCAGTTAAACACGTCAGACTGAATGTTTCCTATTTCTGATCAGAACTGGTGAGGCAACATGGCATCCCCCATTGATTTGTAAAATACTTATTCTAATATAAGTATATGTAGATATCAGAATAATGGTACAAGGTGATGTTATTTGACCTTTACGTAACTTTTGTTTATAAAAACATTACTTGATTTTTTTCCAACAAAAAGCTAAACGTGTTGCAAAATGTATCTTGGGGTAGAGATAAAAGGCAACACGAGACTTTTTTAAATTCAAAACCTGATCTTCAAAGACCAGGAAAGTGAGCAGTTTTGATGTTGGATGGTCCAGTCTTACCAAACTGTAACCGCTGACGCTTAGCAATCATAACAGCTCCAAGTACAGCACTCCACAGTCATAGAAATGCAGCCCAAACCTTAGCTCCTTTTTCATTTTTTTATAATATTTTGAAAGTATGCAGACAGATATGGGACTGAAAATATGGGGTGAGATATGCAGGAAAAGTCAGCGGGCTAATATTTGAATCTGCAATAGCAACATAAAGAACTTACAGCTCCACACATGGCTCATGCACATAACCCCTGAATCATCACTTCCTCTTTTTGGGGATGTTTGTTTAAGTCTTGATGAACTCCAGCAGTTCAGTCATTGAATGTACAGTGGGGAGAACAAGTATTTGATACACTGTTGATTTTTCAGGTTTTCCACTTGCAAAGCATGTAGAAGACT
>JAUZNJ010031586.1:0-14146 GCA_034780135.1 Jordanella pulchra | reverse complement strand
TTGTGAAGTGCCTTGAGATGACATGTGTTGTGATTTGGCGCTATATAAATAAACTGAATTGAATTGAATTGAATATATTTAATTAAGTATGGCAATGTAAAATTTAAAAAAGGGACCACTCTGCAGTATTCTGTGTTGTGTAAAGAAATTCAATAAAAACAAAACAAAAATTTCAAACAAAAATAATAATTATTTTGCTTAAGTACTGTAAAACTCTTTCCTCCTTATAGATTCGTGAATGAGGCAGAGCCGAGAGTCCAGTGTGTGGAATGTGGAATAACGCTATCCAACAAAGGGCTTAAGCTTTCAAAATTAAAATGTCATCTTGAAACCAAACACCCCAAACTTACAAGAAACCTGGTGGAGTATTTCAAGTTAAAAGAAGATGGAATACCAATACAGAATCAGTTAGTAGTGTCACTAACTAGTAACTTTAAATGTGCTTTCAAAGCCAGCTTTGAAAGTGTTCAAAACATAAGCTGTATCAAGACTTATAGCAAAGAGTTAAAGGCTTTGACTACAGTGGAGGACTTAATTCTGCTTGCTGCTGTATATATTTGCAGATTATTGGAGAAGCTGCTGCGAAAAAACTACTGACCACCCTTCTTTTAAAGGATAGTGTGAGCATCACGAACATGGCCTCAGACATAAAGCATCACCTTCTGCAAAGAATTAAAAAGTAGACAATTTCTTTCTTTGCAACTACACAAGTCTACTGATGTCATAAATGGTGTGTTGCTGCTGTTTAGGTTCGTTATCATTGGGACAGCAGTTTGCATAAAGACATGCTATTTTGTGGAGAGCTATAAACATGGCTCAGGAATGTTTCTGCTGCATTGACAACTACTTCAGTGAGACAACCTGGACTAACAGTTTGTAGTAATGGTGGAGCTTCAGTGACTGGAAGGCATCACAGCGTCATTAGGCATATACTTGATCGTGCACCAGAAACCAAGTGGGCCCACTGTTTTCTTCACAGTGAAAGCCTTGCAGCAAAATAGATATCACTAGAGTTCCAAAAGTTCATGAACCTAAGAGTAAAAACCATCAACATCATTAAAATAATGCTGTGATCTCCCAATGTTTTACAAAGTTTTGTGAGGACATGGAAGCAGATCATGTCTAACTGCTCTACCACAGTGACGTAAGCGCACTTAGTGCCCTCCTTCTTATATTCACAACTACATATCTGTGTGAATCAGGGTTTTTTTTATTGTGACCATGACCAAAACCAAAGCCCGAGACATACTAAGAGCAACACTGGAAGCAATTTTGAGAGTGAGCCTTTCTCCAATTCAACCCAGACTGAGTGTAATCCTGTCTCAGAGGTAGATGCAAGTGGTTTATTAGATGGATATAATGGGGAGTTGTAGCTTTTTCCTCTCTTCTTGTCCACAAATTATTTGAGATGTTGTTAAGGGCTGTTACATTCTGGGACCAGATATATTTACGTTGGAATGTGAAGTGATGATTAAATAAGGTGACAGAAATGTATTTTTCGTCCTGAAGGAAAAGTGGTGGTTGAAGGGGACACACCAGTAGCTGCAAAACGTGTATTATGGGGAAATTTTGTCCAGACAATGTATTTATTCATTTTCAGTAAGGATTCTGGTTCCTAATCAGTGTGTTTCGTCTGTCCGTTTGATTGTGGGTGGTCGCCTGAAGGAGAAACGTTGAGTAAAACTGTTTCCATATCTGAGATATGAAGTGGGTCTGACAGGATTTTGGGGAGCTGGGCTATCTAGATAGAATATGGTAGTTTCTTTAAGGGGACCAGATGACATGCTTTAGAGAATCGATCATTTGTAGTTAGTGTAGTGGTCATATCTTGGGAAAAATTAAGGTTAGTGATAAAGTCAAGGGTGATGAGCAAAATAGCAGACTCTGTTTGAATTATGCAACAGCATGCAACCGTTTTAGTCACACCACCTAATGGATAGCATAAATTTAAACTAGAGGCTCTTACCTTTCCAACAAGGGGTCAAGGGGACATCATTGTCTGACCATTTCTGGAGAAGTAATCTGCTTGTGTACTACAACCATGAACTAAGCATGCACTAAGCTGCAGAGGAGACAGATCATCTTAAGCTTGGCCACATGTTCAGTTTCCTAAATCGTGACAGTGTTATTGCGTCTCTCATGATAATTCCACAATGGTACAGGAGAAGAAAATTACAGATAGGGAGGCTTTGGAGGGAATTTGTCAGAACAAAATCTTCAGAAAACAGTGTGCATTTTGAAGCCGAAAAGGACGATATCATCCAGGGCAACCAGCTTTGTGAGTATCCGCTGTAGCTTTCTTTTTCCACCATATTCACATTATGTGTTTGATATTTCAAAAACAAGGCACCTAAATAGAGAAGGAAATAATAAGGATCTGATAGTAAAAAATAACAAAACAATGAATCCTGTTTTCCACCCAGCCTTTTTACAGCAGTTTTGATTCTGACGCAGAAGATATGGAAATGATCTGGAGCAAACTGCTGTATGAATAAGCTCTGATGTAACTTTTAATCACAGGCATTTTCTTTCTGTATGTTTTTGTTGTATAGTTGGATATAGTATATTGTTATTAGAAAAAAATATATACATCTTTTTTATTCAGATTATTAATACTTTGCTGTGTGTAATGGTACACTTTAATAAAACATAGGAAAATCTTATAAAACACCACTTTATTTAATCCAGAAGTTGCCATACCCTGGAAATCAGCACTTTGATTTGACCGGATTTCTTTTTATGAGCTAAAAATCCCCTTTGGCACACTGTGGCCGCTTTGGCACAACTGGTCCAAAATAACAGGTCCGCCTGCTGCGCTGTCCACTAAAACTTTTGTGAAACAAATTGCTTCAACTGATTCACTCCAAATTAGTTGTAGTTTGTCAAGATGTTGATATGCAGTCTGAGGCTTCATACAAAGTTTCAAATGGGTTTTCATGGTGTTTTGCAGTATTAAGTTTTAGAAAAATATTATGCGAGGCTGAAGAATCTTGATTTTTTTCTCTCTGTAATTCAGAAATGTCTACGATAATTTCTATCCATTTTCTGTTCCAGATGGTAGTTCAGTAGTGGCTTGATCTCCGACTGTTCTTCTGTTCTTCCTTTTGACAAATAGCAACAAATTAAACCAGTGTCCCCTGGATACCACCATGCCAACTGGAGGTGTAGTGACTTATAGTTCTCTTATCAGCAAATAAAAATGTAATATATAATTGGGGAGCTGCATTACATAAACATGTAGTCTAAAAATAGAAAATTGCTTCTAAGTAATAACAAATGTAGTCTGAGGCCCAAGGACTTAACAGCAGACATACAAAAAGATAACTGTTAAACATACAATAACATACAAAAGATAACTGTTAAACAGCAAATGACCCAGTCCAGGAAAGACACAGCCAAGCAGTATGTACATAACTTTTGCTTGCAGTTTTCTTCAGATGACTCCAAGGATACCTTGCAACGTAATGCATCATATCTTTCTTGAAGGTTATACCTTCAAGTTACCACTCCATGTCTATAGAGCTGTCTAACTTTTGTTTACCTCCTTTTGCATCAGAAGACCATTATATTTTCCTCATAATTATTTGTTTAATTCTTGTAAGTCACAGAAATATTTCTTTTATTTACTGTAAGTGGTTCTTAAGCTAAGAGTTATGGTCTGATGATTCATCATTATTTCACTTTTATTTCTTTATGTCATAAGCAACACAGACTGTCTATAGATGACATCTGCCAACATATAATTCTCATTTTCCTTTTTAATATTTGCTGGCTCTGAAATTTGCCCTCAAACTTATCTTATCTTTCCTTCATTCTCACAGGGCCGGTAATTTAGAGGCTGCTCAAGTGTCTGTGTTCTGCTTCTCCCAACCTCTACAATATCCTCTACTTGTATCTTGTATCATGTTTCTAATATCAATGTCAACTTGTGCTGTAGTGCTTCTACTGCTTTACATATCTGTTAATTTATGACTTATAGTTGCTGCAGCTGCTTTTCTCTCACATGCTCAACCCCACTCCTTTCTTTTTTACCAGTGTTATCTACATTTCTGTTCTACACGTGTTTTACCAGCTGAAATTACTTCTTTTTTTTCTCACACAGCTGGAGAGCATGGAAAACCAGTTGTTGGCTTATATTTAACTTAAGGACAAATTATTAAACTGACCGTCTCTTATATACATCTAATACCACTTTGCGCTGCACTTATTTCTTCTTAGCCTTACCACAACATTTCTTTGAAATCTAATACATTCAAGCTTGTTCGTAAACAAAGACAAAATTGTAAGTGTTCATCAAACCCATGTGTGGCTTAGTCAATATAAAGTTTTATACCAATTCTAAATACTTATTTGTAGTTGTTGTATTTTAAGCACATTTTTTTTCATTTAGTAGAAATATTATAACAAAATGACTTTATTGCCTACTCAAAAAACAAGTTAAACTACAACATTTAAACAAGGAAAATATATTCACAGAAAATATTTCTGCACAAGGTCTTGTCAAAGTTAAAATCATGCACAAAACATATACATTTTTTTGTAACTACATTGTACAATATTCAGCATAAGTTTGGAATAAATCATATGACTCCTGTAATTTAACTTGTGAATATACACTTTCTTCAGTTTTTAATTCTCTTTTCTTCCTTCCTTTTTGCTCTTTCCCTCCAGAGAAATGCAATCCAGCATAATTTAGGTCCTGTCCATTTTCACCCTACCAAATAAAAAAAAATAAAAACATTTGCCTGGTTACCATTCCAGTCAGACAGCTATGATAATGATGTGTTATTACTCACCTCATCTGTCGAGACGTTTAAGTTGGTGTGATTTGGTTGAGAAGAGAAACTCTCTGTGCAGACAGAACAAACCTCTAATGACACTGAAATTGAGCTCAGTAATGTTTTCCATTAATAACATTACCTAGTATTTGTTCAATTTTGTTATGTTAGTGGATTTAATACCTTACTCAGAAATTACAGCATTATGTCTTAAAAATGTTTAGTTAATAAATGACACCTACCTTTGAATTGACTACTTCTTGACCTTTTAGTTTGGTAACAAACAAAGATAACATTCAAGGTCACTGAAATGGCCAAGCAGATTAATGGGATCATCAAGACAATCCTTTCAGTACTTGGTGTTTTATCTAAACGTAAAAGAAACAATACATATCTGAAAAAGCTCAATTTTCTATGACAACATTAATAACATGATGCAAAATACCTTGATTGCTCTTCACCATATTTGCTCCATTTCCAAATAATATCTCTCTACACGTGGCCACAGCACAGTAATAGGTATCTGCTTCAGGGGAGCTGACATTCTTAGAGAAGTTATAACTACATTTCTTCTGATTGTTTGATGTTTTTTTGCAATTTTGTTTCCCTTTTTCCTCAGTGTAAATGATGTCTGGATAGGATGTATCTGACCTAGCTCTCAACCAGAATACACTGGGTTCACCTGAACAGGCTGAGTTCTCAGAGTCTGAAAAGACTAAACACTGCAGAGTTTTTGAACCTGCTGGATGAGAGGGATCAGAAACGGTTTGCTCCCGAACAACAGTGTAGCTTGATGTTGAGTTTCCTATGAAGAAATGAAAGAACAAACCAGCTATAAACAAGCCATTGTGGTTTAAGCTGAAACTTGTTGTAAAAATGAGTAATTAAAATATGTCCAAGTAATAATAAAATCTAAGTATGTTTTTTAATTGTTTTTCTCTTAGTCTTCAGTTATACCTCATATTTTTCATACCCTTTACAGATTAAATTTAAGTTCATATTTTGTTTTTATCTATTAAAACTGGCCTATCAAAAATTTTAGAAGCCTGTTAATAATATATCAACCAAATAAACATAACTTTTATTAGAGAACAATTCTTTTATTTGCTCCCAAGCATTTTGCAAGTTTTTAACTTGTATTCTTATAAGTCATCTTCAGAGATGAGTGCTAAATCTCTAAGGTTGAAAGGTCTTTTTATACCGCAGATCTATAGATTCATCCACAAATTTTCAGTTTGATTTAAGTTAGGATTATTTTTGAGCCAATTAAAAATATAAATATAACTCCAAGAGATTAGAAAAATGTTTATCACGATAAAATAATACCCCAAACCCTCTCCAAGGGGTATAAATGACATTGGTGGTAATTATACATTATTTCATGTAAACAAAAAACAACAACAATGTTCACTTTTTAAGTATATTTTTTAGAGTACCTACTTCTGTGATTATTTTAAAAATACAAGTGAGATATCACAGGTGAACTGCACAAGTTATTTACAAAAGTCACAAACGACTTTCTCCCAACTGGTTTATAATTGACATTAAGGTGTTTCATTTCATGTAAGAAAACAAACTCTAAAATATTTTTTCTGAAATCTTCCAAGAACATGTTTTACTATTTTTTGTACTAAATTGTAAAAGGAAGGAAAAGTGGGAAAAGCGATGCAGAATTACTTCAGACAAAAAAGACAAGCTCAAGGTATGAAAAAAGCCAAGATATTTACCTTTTAATGATAAATAAGTCCCAGTCCAATTAGATTCAGTCCAGTCCATATAAGCGCAGTGATACATTCCCTCATCTTGTTCAACTACTGAGAAAATAAACAAGGTGGTTTGGTTGCCAATATATGTTATTTTGAATCTTGAAGGGGGAAATTCTGGTCCATAGGCAATGTTTGTACTTTTACGTAGCATTGCAATTAATTTCAGAGTATTTCCTGCACTCTGCTTGTACCAGTGAACCCATGTCACGACCTGAAACTTCTCAGTCAACACACATGTCAAAAGAACTGGTTCCCCAAGCTGGACTGTGATGACAGGCACTAAAGTATCTGCAGTACCTAAAATCCAAAATAATAAGAAAAGATAAAATTCAATTTGATAAAATATTTTAATAGGAGACATAAAACAATTTAGTGAGAGACAATTCTATGTTTTTGAAACTACTTACATGCTTGATGAAGAAGCAGTATAAGCCATAGCAGAGTCATGTTGACACTGTCTTCATCAACACACTTAATGCTTAAGTGACTAAGGGAGGTGTGGTGATCCAGAGCAGTAAATTGATCTGATTGGCTACCCTAGAATATATAGTCAAATTGAGATGCTGCCAGGATGAAACTACATTTCAGCATCAAAATGTTTGCTGCTAACTGTTAAGTCTTTCTTAATAAGGTTTGAGCAAAAGAATATGTGATTACTTCATAAACTTCAGCAGATATATTGCCAAGATACTATTTTTTTTACATCACACTATTTCAATGGAGACCAAAAGATGAAACACGTTGTGCTTTTTGTCATCATATTGCTTTTAGTTTGTTCTTTATTCATGTGGAATTCTAGTACAAACATGGCTGCTATATATTCAATATTCTCAAACCTAAATGTCTATTAATCAACACAGAGTATACTGTAGGTAAATTATAATATTTTAGAATAATCTCTGTAGTCTTCAGTCTTACATTTACAATATCTTTTATGCTTAATATTGATTGGAAATATTTCTAATTGTCTCTAACAGTGTTCAATATTGTCAAAGCAGTCAACATTGCCAAAAGCAGTTTCTGATACCAGGGATGTGGTCTATTGGCACATCACAATTCAAAAGTGTTAAATGGCAGAATCCAGTAATGTGTTAAATCAAATGATAATGAACTAATTAAGGAATATTCTTCTTCAGATAATATTTTATTACTAATTTTAACACCAACCATGAAATTCTTTGACAAATGCTGAGGTTTTTAACTGCTAAGGAGTTGTGAGCCATATTAGCCCTGTGCAATGTACTGTAAGCTAGAGCACATGCTTAGGTAATTTGTTTGGGTGTTGCTGTGAGATTTCTGTGAGTTCAGTATGAGACTCTAGCCTTTTACAGGTGACTTGACTATGTTATGTTTTTTTATTTTTGAACAAAATTGTGCAATGGCCAATGTCACATTCATAAAAATGCAAAAAGCAGTATTATGTTTGTGAGTTTTACCACTCCGTGAAAAGTGAAATAACACCTTAATATTGTGCTTTTAAGAAAACCAATAAGGCCGACCCTTGTGGGTCCATACAGAGCATCTGACATTGCTTTGTGGCCGTTTGGATACCACCTTTCAGTGGCCATCCATATCCAAGATGGCTTGTTGGCATAAGCTTGTTGGAGAACATGGCTTCCCTTAGAAAGACGTCATTGGTGTTTGGTGTTTGTCAATCAAACATGTCTTACCAAGACGAAAGCACCCAACCACTGTGGGACTTTGTGTCAAAATCATTCAATCAAAAAAGAAAAAACACTTCAAAACTTTTTGAACTTAAAAATATCATTTCTAATTGAAACAGAAAAACATTCCCTTCTTTTTTTTTTTACTGGGGTGACTTTTTTCATTTAAACTTCTTTTTTCTTGTTTAATTTTTTTTCTTTTGGATTGAAGCAAATTTTTTGGGATTGAATGATTATCACACAAGTGTCCTAAGTATGTCTCACCCAAATGCAAAAAATAACTTCAATCAAAGAAAAGGTTTTATATTTAAAAAAAGCTTTCAAATGCAATTTTAAAGTCTCAAATACAGTTTAAAATAAAAAAAATTGTCTTTTCTATGACATTTTCATTGATTGAATTTTTTATTTTTGTTTTGTTTTTTGAAGAAACTTATTTTTGACTGAATTATAAAGAAACAAATGTCATACCCATTATATGGTCCAAAAAAATTGTTTTGCCTGAAAAGTTGCTTCAGAAAAAAAAAATCCTGACTTTGATAAAAAAAGGAAAATTTTCATCAAAGAAAAACAGTTTTCAAATGTATTATTTGGGATCTCAATTATATTTTTGCATTCTCACACTATGCTTCTTTGATTGAAGTGAAGTTTGTTTTTTATTGAAACAAAAGTTTAGAGATTGAATCAACATTTTTTTATTGAATAATAAAAACACAAATCTATCTCCACAGTAGTTCAGCCATGCAACTGAGGCAAATTCTGACCTGGATTTAAGTGTGGGATTTAATTAGGGTTAATCATATAGATTATAGTACAGATGAGATGGGAAATGGGGAAATGAGATTCAAACCCTGCTGTTTGTCATGCTGCAATGGCTCTTCCCACAAGCAAAAAACTTTAGTACTGGAGTCTCAGTTACATTAACGTGTTTTCAATCAGAGGAAAGAATGTCATCTTAATTAAGTTAAGTAGGTCACATTGGCATCTTACAAGCCAAAATATTAATTCTCCAATGGGATGGTGGTGGTGCAGGGGATAAGCTCCTGTCCCATGGACGGAGACTTTGGTCCTTGTAACAGAGTGGCCTTTGGCGGCTGGATTTTACAGTGAAGATGACAAATTCGAGCAAAGTCAGGTGGAAACAGCAATGGTTTATTGATCACTCAGCATCAATCAACAACTTCACAGGTGAAACTGCTGCCTTAAATAGTCCCAGCTGAGACTGTAAAATCCAGCTGCAAAAGGCCGCTCTGTTACAAGAGGTGTCAGAAGTGGGATATTCATGCCACAGTGAGAAGATGATGACCACAGGTCATAAAAGCCAGGCCAAGAGGGAGAGCCTGATGAAGGAGCTGGAGCTTCCTCTGAAATGGAGACCATGGCAGCGACCAACCATGAAGATAAGTTGGAGGAACTGACAGTGTTGGTGAAATCTATGATGTGGTCTCAAGTTGCAAGAGACCAGAAGATTGATAAAGATTATTCCTGCCAGGAGCAAAGGTGGAAAAGCATACAGCATCAATTTCTGGTCATTAATGCAGATCTAATATTTACCATAGTGTTTTGTTTGGGACCTGATGTTCATCAATGACAAAAGGTTTTATCTCTCTCCATCATTCTGTATAGAACTATTATTAAAGGCTATAGAAAATATTTTTTGGAGGCCTCAAATTTGGTAATTTGGTCAAAAGGCCCAAGAAGAGTTTGATCAAATGTAGAGTTTATAAACAGCCAAATCTGGATCAAAACCTTTAATCGAATCCAAGATGGAGGACTTCTTACTTATTGTTGAGCATGCCTGTAAAAGACTTGCCAACAGGTTCTGGTAGGTTCTACAAGTGTACCAAATTTTGTACCTCCAAGACATAGTAAGTACAATCAGAAGGTGAACTTGAAAATTTCAAGGGGGTTCTATATGTTGGGAGCTGGAGTCTTTTGCTCTCTTGGGGGGGTTCTCTCTTGTCCACCAGACGTCAGACGTTTGCCCTCCAACATGACACTGTAGAGCTATCTTTTATGCAACATTTGCAAGCCCTTAAAATATGTAATGTTTCATAAGATCTGACTTATGTGAAAAATTCAAGGACTTTCTGTATATGCTAAGATCTGTAAAAAGCCATTTCATTTTTCGAAAAAAGATATGTAGAATATACACCACGGATACAATCAACTTGTTGAGCACTTAGCTGCTTGAGCCTAACTTGGTTCTAAACCCAACCCCTAACCCAAGAAGGGAATCTTTCCTGATGGGGACCAGTCGACTGGTCCTTAAAAAGACTTGTAAGTCCCCATAATGTAGCATATTCTTGGAAAAATGGCTTTACATTGTCTTCACAAGAAACAAACATGCATCCACAGACACATATACAAAACATAACTCAAGGAACTTCAATGAAATCATACAATAAAAAGTTTTTATTTTTTTTTAATCCAGCAGATTGCATCTAGTTTTTTTACATGCAGTTTTTTTTTCCTGGGAAAGTGTAGTAAAAGTGGACACTTTGCAATGTACCATTGATTTTGCAGCAATTCCTCGTACTAAGCATACAATGCAATAACAGTGTAAATAAAATCTCCCCTTTTAAGGCAACACAGCACAAGCAAAACTAGGAATTATATCATTTAATTTTCTCAGCACCGTCTTGGGGGGGTGTAACTGCTTTTTCTTAACATGTGTAGGAAGAACTTCAGTGATTGCATTATAGAGATGCGGACTTGATCAAATAAGCTTCTAGTGGCATATGACCACTTTAAGGCAAAACAAAATCTCTTCTCATGCATGCAACCGAGACTTTGACTTGGCTTTTAAGCAGAGCATACACACATGAAAAGAACAGACGCACTCATGGGCGTCTCAACTGTGGGGAAAGTAGGTGTTTTAACACCCACACTTTCCTTGTGAGATGATAAACACTCTTGCTTTAAGCTTTCTACATACTCCGAAAGGACTGAGAAATGTCTTCTTCTTGAGGTGGAAAGAGCAAGCAAAATATTTTTTCACCTCCTAGTAATCCCATCCGCTGTTACTTACCTCAAAACTTAACTCTCTTAGTCATATCAGTCAGATTTATGATGCTTTCAGGCTTTTATTTCTCAAATTTTATTAAGCACGATTAAAATGCAGAAAAGAAAAAAAGACACACAGACATCTTTGTTAAGGATAAATCCTGTGATATTACTTTTAAAAAAGTGAAAAAATAAAATAAATTGAAAAGGTGTAGGAGTGGGTTTATGGATTTTTTATACTATTTTTTAAGCTCTAGTGGCCTTTATTTTTGTGTTATTTTTGGAAAGTATAGGCAGACAGGAAAGAGATATAGAAAGAATGGAAGACATGCGTCAAAGGTCGACTGGCCGGGACTCGGACCAGCGACTGCTGCGTTGAGGACCAAGGCCTCCGTAAACGGTTGCACGCTTCACCAATGCTGCTCCCTGTTTATGGAAATTTTTGATCATTCATCCAAAAGTGCATTTGTGAGGCCATCTACTTTCACATGCAATCAGAAAAATATAATTCTCCTGGCAACAGCCAAACCCAGACTCCTCCATCATATTTCCAGATGAAGAAGCAGGATTCGTTCCTCCAAAGAACTTATCTACACTGCATCCGGCACTTTGCAGTGCCGTTGGTAATGTATGACATGGATGCAGCTGCTTGATGATGGAAACCCATTCCATGAAGCTCTCTGCACACTCTCTGTTCTTGAGGTAATATGAAGGCCACATGACGTTTGGAGGTCTGTAGTGATTGACGCTACAGCAAATTGGTGACCTCTTTGCACTACACATTTCAGCGTTTCCTGACCCCGCCCTAACAGTTTACATGACCTACTACTTTGTGGCTGAGTTCCAAGGGGCCATTTCCTGCAGCCCTTGATTAAGAGTGGCCTAACTTAGGTTTCCCTGCTCCAGCTGATGCAGATACAGTTACATGACCCCTTCAAAAAAATACAGGAAAAATTAAAACAATTTTACAATGAAGAAAGAGGTTAAATGCATTATTTTGATGTTTTTGCTTTAAGTTTTATTGAATTGCAAATAGGCAGCAAATATTTCACAACAGAATAACCTTGCACAGGTCCAACTGAGCATGTGGAGTATCAATCTCATTAGCATGGAGTAGTATGTTTCTAACTAGTGGAAAAAATAAAGAATTTTTGCAGTCCCCAGTCTTCTCTACTTTAACTTGACCGTTCTGGCCAACACTTGACCTAGAAGTATTTTTGCTGAATTTATTATTGCACCTGGTCTAATCAAACGACGTTTAAAGGACACAAATCCATTTTATGACCAAATAATTAACAACATCTGTTTTCTACACAAATGCAGAGTCAGTCATGTCGGCATCTATTATTTAACTTGTGAATATACACTTTCTTCAGTTTTTAGTTGTCTCTTCTTTTCTCTTGGTCTGTTCAATCCAGTAAAATGTAATGCAGCATAATTCAGATCCTGCCTATCTTCACTCTGTGGAAAGTATTTTGAAGAAAAATTATTTCTATATTGTTGCTGTTTACTAATACAATCAATCAGTTGTAATAATAATTCGGTATTTTTACTCACCTTATCCATTTGTTGGCTTAAGTCCTTGTGATTAGGTTGAAGAGGAACTGAAGAAAAACTTTCTGTGTAGACAGGTTTTCCATCTGAACATTTGCCAGTATCTTTCATTTAGTTTGTTACATGATATTTGATATGATACACTTTATATTTTATGCATAATGGTTTGGCTTTGAAAGGTAAATTGCACCTACCTCTAAATCGGGTACAGGCTGATCTTTGAGTTCGAAAGAAAATTAAAAAAATATTCAAGGTTCCAGAAATTATTATTGTGATCAAGAGGACAATCCTTTCCAAACTTGTTTTATCTACAAAAACCAAAGGTAGTACATCTCAAAAAGGAGGATTTTTAAATTATAACATAAATGACATGATAAACACAATACCTTGATTGTTTTTCACCATCTTTGCTCCATTTCCAAATAATATCTCACCACATGTGGCCACAGCACAGTAATAGGTGCCATCTGTGGAGGAGCTGATGCCCTTGGAGAAGTTATAAGTACATTTTTGCTGATTGTTTGTCTTTTCACAATGTCTCTGTCTTTTCCCCACAGTATAGATGGTGTCTGGGTAGGATGTATCTGATGTCTCTCTGAACCAGAACACACTTGGTTCTTCTGAACAGGTTGTGTTCCCAGAGTCAGACAGAACTGAACACTGCAGGATTTCAGAAGTTTCTGGGGGATCAGAAACTGTTTGCTCCTGAATGACAATATAGCTCGATGTCATCTGAATATTTCCTGTCAAGAAAGAAAATAAAATACCTGTTAAAAGCAGGTATTATTCTTATATGTTATCAAAATAAAGGGATGATTAATATTTTGGTCTACCAAAAATACAAGAAAATGTCAAAATCAAGTCAACACTTTAAATAGACATCAATTTCTCAATAGGAAATGGAAAAAAAGTTACTTTTTTTTTTTATTCAAAGTGGCATATCAAACATTTTAATTTCATTCCCCCTTAGACAGAAGAATGAAATGTTTTCATTCTGTTTTTTTTGTCATTTATCATTAACTATCCATTTTTTAGTGCAAGCACAGTAATTACATAGTTCTTATACTTGCATTTAACATGTTTCTAGAGGTATTTTGTTGATTTTATTTCAAGGAAATTAGTATTTTCTTTTCATCCAAACTGTATTTGTGTGTCTGTGTAATTTCTAAAACGGACCTTTAATCAGGCACAATGTTAAAAGTAGGAAACAGTCCACAAACAAAATTATGCATTCCAGAATCCCAAAAGTTTGTTTTTAGCCTTTATATTTATAGTATTTTTGGTTGAATATTTAATTTTGAAAATATCTGTTGGATTAAAGTGTACATAAGTTATTCTACTTTAATCATATTTTACTCATATTACCATTTATCCTATCTTA
>JAUZNJ010031585.1:0-14146 GCA_034780135.1 Jordanella pulchra | reverse complement strand
TCCACTGGGCCATGACTTTAGCACTGGTTGGCAACAAGTCTCAGTTTGTGACTTTGCTGCTGGAGAACGGTGTGAATCTGAATGAGTTCCTGAAAGACGAAGATGCTCTGTGTGAACTCTACAAACAGCTGCCAAACTGCTTCTTCTTGTACAAACTGGCCAAGAGGGTGAAGCCCTTGGGCTTCAGCAAGAGATCTGGAGGCAGGATGGCTCGTGTTACTGCAGGAGAAAAGATATCCCTGTTTCATGTCTCTTGTGAATTGCGCCACCTGCTGGGTAAATTTACACAACACATCTATCCTGAATCCACCAGGAGGCCCCACTTTGCCATGTCCATAGAGGACAGCTCAGCATCTGTGAGTATCCTTATTCAACTAGATGAAATGAAATGATAAAAGTTTGATTAATTCTCTTAATGTGTATTATGGTAACTGGTGAGTTATCCATACAAAAACTTTTGAATATGATACTTGTCACTGTTTTATCCAGAATGTAATATAATAAAACATGTTGAGATTGATATAAAGTCATCTTTTTTTGCCATATGATTAAAATTCCAGTTTTTAGTTCATCACTAAAAGTGGCACCTGTGGTTGTTTTAAGAGCTTTGTCGATAACTAATGCAAATTTTAGGATACTGAGGGAAAACATCGATATTGTCATGCAGTGGTTGGCTCTACTGGTAAATGTAAAAAAAAAAAGTTTTGTTTTTTAGTGTGAATTCGTATTATTTCATATGTTTTCTCATTCTAAACTTTATTAGTGGGTAAATTTAGTCAACATAAAAAATAACAGTTTTTTTAAGAGTGACTTGTCTCAAATATAAATGTACTTCTACTGTTATTAAATCGCAAAACTTTCTGCCAGAAAGCCAGTAACCAGTTTTCTCCTGTAATATTCTCAAACGTCTTGGATAAAGGAGGATCTTTGTTTCTTTTTTTTTTTTATTTTCTCTAGATCCTTCAAAATTCTGTACCCTTTCTTAAAATCCTTTTTCTTTTTTTTTTCTTTCTTACAGCCCACTGTTTTCTATAGGATTTAGGTCTGGGTACAGTATAGCAGTTAAAGCTTTTTTTTTGTTGATTTTACAATATGTTTAGTATTAAAATCCTGTCAGACCAAATTATTTATAAAAGGTAAAGATGAAGATATAAACTACTTAGTTACTAATGACTTACAGTTTAAATCAGGAAAAAAAACTTGTGTAAATAGTGGAATTTTTATAAAAGGAATTTTACTATTTATTTATTATTTCATGCTCGATGTTAAAAGTTATGGACAGACCACACCGCTGCACCATGTTTTATAATATATTTTCTTAGAACCAATATTGTTCCTTTCATAGGGGGTATTACAGTATTGGTCACAGGTTTCTTTGTTTATTATTTCTATAAAATCATTTTTAATTTCACAAAATTCCCATGAGATCACAGACTCTTCGATCTCTGGCAGATTTATTCAGAATATACCTGACCAGCTAACCTAAAAGGATCCAATCTGACACTGCTTTCAGGAATATAAAGATGAGACTGATACTCAGGCTCAATTAAATGAGGCTGAACCTAAGAGGGATGCCTGCAGAGATCTTTTCATTTGGGCTGTTGTCCAGAAGAACAAGACGCTGGCTGAAATCGCCTGGGCGCAGGTGATGAAAAGCTCCTGCTCGTGCACACACAGACCCTAATAAAGTCCTTAAAGTAGTCTATTCATAAAACTGCATGCATTTTTCTGTGCATGCACAGTCTAGAGACTGCATGGCTGCTGCTCTGGCTGCCAGTAAGATCCTGAAGAAAATGGCACAGGAGGGAAGCGATGCAGATGAATCTCAGGACATGGAGAGGCTTGCAAGTTATTATGAAGATCATGCAATTGGTATGAGAGAGAAGGTAAAGAGAATCTTTCCAAGCAGGGCTGAAATTCATTGGCCTACGTGTGTGTCTTCAGGTGTGTTCAACGAGTGCCATAAACGTGATGAAGAGCGGGCCCAGAAACTTCTGGTCCGGACATCCACCTTTTGGGGCAGGACGACATGCCTGAGGCTGGCGCTGGAGGCTGACGATAAAAACTTTGTGGCTCATTCAGGCGTTCAGGTGGAGCTGACTTTATTTAGAATTTAAATATCAGGACATAAAACATTCTAAACTTTGTTGACCTCATAAAACAAAATCAAGTAAAGTGCCTTGAAAAATGACTCATAACTCTTACATTTGTTCACATTTTCTCCTGTTAAAACAGCTACCTTTGATGTTCTGTATCAGGATTTCATGATAGACCAACACAACGGAGTACATTCTTGTAAAGTAGAAAGGATTTCATAAATAAAGTGAATAAAAACAGGGAATGTGAATTTAGTTCAGCTAATCTCAGAACAAAATAAATAATATGTAAAAGTCTGTCAAAAAAACATGATTCAAGAAACTTTAAATAGTTCTTAAGAGTCCTACCACATCTGTCTAATTTCCTTGCTGAACCGTTTTGCTATTATTTTATTATTTTCTCTCTATGCAGTGTTATGGTTGTTTGTGAAGCGGTTTAACCTCATCGAAACACAGACTTATTTCTCATTCTGTTTACTTTTCTCTAATCTTTAATATCATATTAATAAATATAAAAAAAGGCCTTACAACCAAAGTAATTATTTTAATTAATTATTTTATGCCATACTGCCTTTGATAAGATGCTTGTGTTTTAGGATAATCTGAATCACATCTGGTGCGGGAAGCTCTCAGTGGACAATCCTGTGTGGAGGGTACTGATCTGCATGTTCTTCTTCCCACTGGTCTTCACCAACTTTCTTCTTTTCAGGTGAACTCTCACTGAGAGCAGGTTTATGAATGAAATCTGAGGAATGTGTAAGTTTCCTACCATTTGGACACATTTGTTCACACTGATTGGTCTCCTGGTTCTTCTTAGGCATGACGAACTCCTCCAGAGAGAAAAAGAGAAGAACGAAGAGATAAAAACAGTGGAGAAAGTAACAGGAAGCACAGTGAGGACAAATAATCATCGCTTGTAAGGGGAACATTTTGGTTTTATTTAATCAGTAATTTGTATCAGCTCGTGCTAAAAGATTTTATATGACCCTTGATTTCTAAAGTTTATCTTTCATATGAGCAAATGTTTTGATCAACTGAAAGTAATTGGAATGCTGATGTTTCTGCTCACAGTCAGCACAGTGGGAAGCCTCTGGGCTGGTCATCCAAACTGGTGGGACTGTACTGCTCCCCTCAGGTCAAGTTTTACGGAAACATTGTGTCGTACTTTGCCTTCCTGCTCCTGTTTTCTGTGGTGCTGATGGTCGATTTCCAGAAGACGCCATCTGCAGGGGAACTGCTGCTCTATATCTGGCTGTTCAGTCTGGTGTGTGAGGAGATCAGACAGGTGAGATGGTGCAAATATAATGCGTGCTAGATGATAAACATGAAGCTGCTGGTAATGGTATCCCAATGAAAAGACGTGTAAAACACAGTACCAAACTCTGCTGCAAAACATGCAGCAAAAACATGATCGATGGGAAAAAAACTAAATCACAAAAACTCAAAGATAATAGAAAATGTTTGAAAAAAAAAACACTGTATTAAAAAACAGATAAAAGGAAAATGCCACAGATCCAACAACAACAACAAAAAAAAAAAAATCCCAGAACAAAACAGGAGGTTAAAAAAGAAATAACCAAACTCCACAAAATGGAAGTACACTAAATCACTAGGGGGAGGTAAGCACCAAGTCAGATGGGACAATATTGCTCTATAATATTGTGAAAGATTACAACCACATGTTTAAAAAATAAATAAAGAAAAATATATATCTTTTCTTTCTTTCTCTCCTTCTTTCTCTTAATTTTTCTTAGTATCACATTAATGTCTTTACTGAGGGATTTTTTTACTTGCTAGACAACGTTCCTTAACTTTTAACTGGCCTCACCAAAAACCATTTTGAAATGCCTGAAAAAGCATAAATGAAATCAGTCGTTGTTCTTTGACTTTTGGGAAGGTTTCACCTGCAATATAAAACTGTCGTAATGGCAGATCATACTGGAGCCGTATTGGGGCAGCATCAGATTGCAAATTTGGAGGCACAGCACGCGTTAATGATCTGGATCATTTCCTTTTGCAAATGTTTTTTTCTTGCTATCATATTAAGTATTTGCTGCATTTTCTCTTTTGTAGGGTCTATCTGTTTCATTTGTTGTTTTGTGTTTGTGCATTTTATACATTTATTTATTTATTTTTTTGTAAAGATTCTCACAACTTAATTTAAATCTGTTTTCTTTTTCAGCTTTTTTATGATCCTGATGGTTTCGGGTTACGTAAGAAAGCCAAGATGTACATTCATGACCTGTGGAACATTTTGGACGTCCTCTCCATCCTGCTGTTTTCTTTAGGACTTGGATTCAGGTTACTTTCTCTGTTTATCAGACAAACATGGAAAACCTTTCAAGTCACCAGAGGATCTGTGACTCACCAACATTTTCTTTTATTTATTTATTTTAATTTAGAATGACAGCTGAGCTGTTCTATGCAGGTAAAGTCATCTTGTGCATCGACTTTGTGGTCTTCTGCCTCCGGCTCATGTCAATCTTCACCATCAGTCGCACTCTGGGACCTAAAATCATCATAGTTAAGAAGATGGTAAGAGGTTTTAGTTAGAGTTTAATGATAAAGCCGATATAATGTGGAGATAACAGTTGAATGCCTCTGATTAAAGCATTTAGAGCAACATTTATTAGTTTTTATTACTCATCAGGAGTAACTTTCAACACACGTGTACAGTGTTTTATAAAAAGTACTGGTACAGTTAATTTGATCGTATTTTGTCAAATCACTACCAGAAATTTTAGTGTATTTTAGGAATACTTAATTTGTTATGAGTACAGAAATTGTAAAGTGGTTGCTCCCTCAGTTATGGCTTCCTGGGAGAGCTTCTTAGCCATTGCTAATCAATTAAAGCAAGCAAATTCATTCAGAATCTAATGAAAAATAACTGATCTTCCCATTTATAAGAACAGATGGGGATGCAGACTCCCAATCAAAAACACATGCTAAAAAGACAACAGAAAAAAAAATCACCCTTTCTTATGCTGCCCTGGCTGACTGCCATATGGCCCATAAAAAAATTACATGGTTTTAAGTGTTTTGTTCAAATAAATTTCAACAAATGTGGCAGGCATTTATATTTGATCTATTTTTCGGAGATTTCACTTGCTTGTAGCATTTTGACATTAAAGCCAAAATACAGCAGTAAAATATTATATGTTGTGAACATTTCCAGGGGGGATGGCATAAAATGTTTTGATCCCTTTAATACATTTATTATCCACCCCGGTTTGTAATTTAAGCCTTTATGAAATTATAAATGTGTCGACTACTAAAAACAACATAAAAATCATCATTTTCGATCTGAATCGGCTCTTTTTATCCACATTTGTAATATTGTTGGTGCAAGTTTGATGCTGATTCAAATCTTGCTGAATAAAGTTCTTAATGTGTGTTTCTATGTTTTAATAAATTGTTTATCTGTTGTGTGTAACTACAGTTCAACTCTCTTTTCTGTCTATCTCTATTTCTCCGTCTGCTGTGATCATGTTCTCCAGATGATGGATATGTTTTTCTTCATGTTTATGCTGAGTATCTGGGTTGTGGCGTATGGTGTTGCCAAACAAGGCATCCTCATCGATAATGAGAATCGGCTTAACTGGATCCTTCGTGGGGCTGTTTATGAGCCCTACCTCATTATATTCGGAAATTTCCCTGATAATATTGACAGTAAGTGAAAACAGGTTCCTTGTACTTATCATATGAGAAAAATTATAATTCATGTAGACTCTGAGGTATTTTTCTCAGCAACAGTCCTAGTGTCATTGTTTTGTCTCCTGTAGATACGAAGTTTGAAATAGACTCATGCAGCAAGGATGCTTCGGATCCTGTGAAGCCCAAGTGTCCTGTGTTGAATGAAAACGAAATGCCAGCATTTCCTGAGTGGTTGACGATCATCATGCTTTGTGTTTATTTACTCTTTGCCAACATACTGCTGCTTAACCTCCTCATAGCCATCTTTAAGTGAGTTCTTGGCATCACACAGTCTGTCTGCTTTAGTTTGCAACTAACAAATCTCTAAATATTCCATCTGCTCAGCTTCACATTTGAGGAGGTCCAGGAAAATACAGACAAGATCTGGAAGTTTCAAAGATATGAGCTGATTAAGGAGTACCACAGCCGGCCAGCTGCCCCACCTCCTTTCATCATCTTCAGTCATATGTGGCTCTTAATTAGCAATATGTTTCCATGCTGCTCTGCAACAAGACACAACGAGTTCAGTAAGGCCTTATTCACAAATGTCTTCCTTTGTGGCAGTTCAAGAGAAGTGGTCATAAATGACCTGGCTTTGGTGATAATTTCAATCTATTTATTTTAAAAGATGTTTATACCCACTATAATATGTATATTTTTATTTTACTTAAAGGATGCCTGCTTTTTTCACTTGTTTCTGGTTGTCTATATATTTCTAGAAGTTAACTAATAAGACTAATAAGAGCTTCCCTGATCAGGCTTATCTTCAGCCTTTGTGTGAAAAAATCTCCCAAATACACTCTGGTCTTATTTCTATTTTTTGATTATTTCTTTTTCTTCTCATGAACATATAAGTCAGTTTGCATCTTGTGTGTCTGAGCCATTTTCAAAGTATCCCGTTTGAGCAGATCAAGATCAGAGGCTGGGGACATGGAGTCTGAGTAGACCGTGTTCTCTGCCTCTATATGGTCAATGCAGTTGCCCGTAACTGTGACCGTAAGGTCTGCGATGCCTGTAGAGGCGCCAATGCCAAAACCCACTGGTGGACTGTGAAGGAGTCCTATTGAGTCTGGCTGAGTTGTGTGACTCCTGAGGCAGCAAGCAGGTATTGTGAGGACAAGTTGGCAGCTGCCCAGGTGGTCCCGGCGGTAAACACTTGGGACTGGGAGGAGTTTGCAGACAACATTCAGAAAGACTGTTGACAGCCACAACCAGGACCTACAGAGGGGGGAGCAATACTTTATTACATTTTTTTAGAGGGACTGGGGAGTTGCTGCCCTGAAATATTATATTGGAGGATGGTGGAAGGAATACTTTGAGAATCTCATCAGGTCAGCTGACATGCCTTCAGTGGCGAAAGAAGAGATTGGGTGCTTAGGGTCGGATTCATTCATCACCCAGGCTTAGGTCACAGAGTTGGTCAAAAAACTCCACAGTATCAAGGCTTTGGGGGGAATGACATCACAGACCTGATCAAGAACTTTAGGTCTGTGGATGTTATCGGGCTGTCGGGGCTGACATGTCTCCTCTGTATCGTGTGGAGGTTGGGGACAGTGCCACTGGACTGGCTGACTGGGGTAGTGGTTCCCCTGCATAATAAGGGGAACCAGAGGGTGTGTTCCAACAATCGGGGGATCACACTCCTCAACCTTCCCAGGGTGCTGGAGAGGAGAGTCTGTCTGATTGTTGAACCTCGGCTTCAGGAGGAGCGGTGTGGTGTTCGTCCTGGCCGTGGAACACTAAACCAGATCTAAACCCTCTGCAGGGTGCTGGAGGTGCTTGGGAGTGTGTCCAACAGGTCAGTATGTGTTTTGTGGACCTGGATAAAGCCTTCAACTGTGTCCTTCATGGTGTCTTGTGGGGAGTGGAGTCGGGGTCCCTTTGCTGTTCCCAGTGCAAGACCAGACAGTCTAGTTCATGGACCCGCAGATTCTGCCTCTGCTTTGTGCAGGCAATGTGGTTTTGCTGGTTCCTTCCTGCAAACACCTACTGCATGCACTGGGGTGGTTCACAGCTGAATGTGTAGCAGCTGGGATGAAATTTCGTTCCTCAAAATCTGGGGCCATGGTTCTCTACCGGAAAATGGTGACTTTTCCTTTTCAGGTTGGAGGAGAGTTCCTGCCTTAAGTGGAGGAGTTCAAGTATCTTGGGCTCCTGCTCATGAGTGATGAGTGAATGGAGCGGGAAATCAATAGACAGATATGTGAAGCTGCTGCTAGATGATGCACTGCTCTGTTGTGGTGAAGAGAGAGGCTCTCTATTTACTGGTAGGTCTATGTTCCTACCAGAGGTGGCTCAGACATCTTTTTCAGATACAGCCTGAGTGCCTCCCTCGGGAGATGTTCCAGGTACGTCCGCCTGGGAGAAGGCTCAGGGGACACACTGGAGGGACTCTGTCTCTCCGCCGACCTGGAAACACCTCGGGCTTCCCCCAGCAGAACTGGAAGAGGTGTCTGGGAGAAGGAAGTCTGGGAGTTTCTGCTGAGACTACTGACACTGCTGCCCCCACAATCCAGTGCCGGATAAAGACTAGAGCAGTGGAGCCACAAAAATCACTAGAATTATGTGTGCACAGCAAGAGGAAATGCGTATGTCACAAAGATTGACATGTAGGACAACCAATTAATAAAATGATGTCCCTAGAACTTGGAACATAAACAACATCTTCTGCTGCACCTTTATCTCCTTCTGAGTCAATTTCATTTAAATAATGTTATATAAACCTATCAAGTACACACTGTGATTAAATCAAATCAAGGCGTTTCATTTGCATGGATGCCCGTGGAATCTTATAGCTGATCACCCAAACAGAGTGACAATGTCTATAAATCAAAGCACATTGCTGTTTGTTTTTTATTTTATGTTGTTTTTGTAGAGAAGAAACTTTCTAAGATAGAAGAGGAGGAGCTGTTGTTATGGGAGTCCTTGATGAAGGATAGATATCTAGTGTCTGCACGGCAGAAGCAGAGCCTGAGCATGGAGAATCGAATCCTGGATACATCCCAAAAGTAAAACCCTGGAAAGAAAGATTTTCTTGTGTCTGTCATCTTGTTAAATCCAAGCTATTAAAAGCATAATTGCATCCATAAAATTGTTTGAAAAAAATCTATGCGACCTTTTGACTGAAGTTTCTTGGATGATTTTGTATAGCAAAGGGTTATTTTTGACCTTTTTGAATAGTTTGGGTCTTATTTAGGACACCAGACTGTAAAATAGATCATTGTTTGAGTTACAATCACTATAATGCTAAGACCCAATGTTTTTTTTTTCTCTAAATGTTGATTTAACCTTCACTGTCCTGAATATTGTTTTCAATATATCATTTCTACTTTATCTATATGGAAATTTATCTACTTATATTTGCATAAACTGTAAGTAAATTGCATAGTTCTTTTTATTTATGACTTGAAAAGCAACTGCTACTAAAATGAATTTTGGTCATGCTGGTTTTATTTCTTTCCTAAGGGTTAATACCTTAACTGAAGAGCTGGAGAAATTCGGGGAGCAGGTAAGGATTTCTTTTTCCTCCTGTAATGTAGCTGTTTCACAGTATAAACAATGTCTTTTATTTTTACATTTCAAATAAAAACAGCAACCCTGCTTCATTACTGTCTGTGCAGCTGGTTAAATTCTTGGTTGCATTGTGTCTTCAGGTCACTCAGTCCAACAAAGCATTGCAATGGATTGTGGATCAAATGAAATCTAAGGGTGTTTCTGCAAATGAAACCCAGCAGCAGAGTATGAACCATAAAGTCCTCATCGGTCACTGTTTCATTTGCAATAATCTGTCTGCTTCTAGCAGAGTTTTATTTTGTATTCTTTGCTCTTCCCTACAGCCTCAGCAGTACCCGATGAATCCTCTGACTCTTTTAGGAATCCACCACAAGAAGAAGAAAGCTTGCATGTGAAGTCTCGTCAGCTTTGCTACCCAAACAGCAAAATTAAACGCTTCCCTGTGCCAGAGGAGAAAGTGCCATGGCAGGTACTTCACAAATAGTGCTTTTCAAAAGTGTGTATACCTCTTCAACCTTTCTATTATATGTTGGGTTACTAAGAGGTGCATTTTAAGTAGAGGAGGATCAAATTACACACAGGATTAAGGCAGTCTCATGATGAATTGAGTTTTCAACGATTACAATACGTCCAGACCTCACAGATACACACAAGTGCATAGAAGAGAAAGAAAAAAAACAGCAGGTTCTCGAACAGGTAACATATCAACATGACCAAGGAGGAATCTGACAAAAATACATGGAGAGGCTTCTGCACCAGGGAGGCTAAACTCTAGAATGAACACAGGCGAGTTGAATTTGTGAATAGAAACCTGTTGAAAAAGGCTAAAAAACTGGGGAAACTGGTAAATCAAATGAGTAAAAAGGCTTAACTGGGAAGCAAAGACTAGATAATGCAGGTCTAGACGGGGTGGGAGCTAGAAATCACAAAAAGAAAGAGAAAAGACCTCAACAATAGGCAAAACAAGGAACAATGGAAGTAAAAGGAAAATAGTTGATAGGAAAAGACAGATTTTCACAATAAAACACTACAATAACCATATCTTAGGGCAATGATCCAAGAATAAATTAGCATAAATAAATGGATTACAGAACCAAAGCAAGTTAATATTAGTTAGCTTAAATTACAAGAATAAACACTGACCAAAACTAATAGTTTGCAACTTAAAAGACAAAATAAACTAAAGAAATCACAAAATCAGTTCTAGTTCATTAAAATATTGCATGACACTTTTAGTAATCTTTTTTTTATATACATTTTAAAAACTGTGTGCGATATACAGAAAAAGTCCTCATAGAATACATGTCATTTTGTTGTCATTTCAAAAATGTGGAGAGATTTACGGTACTGGATACTTTTGCAAGGCTCTGTAAATTGGCAGCCATTGTTTCTTAAGAGCTCAGAAAAATGTGTTTAAGATTTATGGATTTGAAGATCTTACATCTTCATTCTGGCAGGTCAGCTTCAGCTCTTATGAGCCACGCTACTACAATTCTGTAGATGGTGACGACCATGCGGAGGGGTATGTTTTAAAAAATAAGGCCATCCTGTAATGATCAGCCCTTTTTATCCGTCTCTGCTTAACATATTTTATCTCTGCTTTTTCCTTTAATCACAGACCTGATCAAGAAGACTTGGTTAAATACAGGTAGGATAAACATAATATTAATTTAACCTAGGAGCACATCTTAATATCCCTCATGGATTGTGTCACTAATAGAAACCCACAAGGGAGGACAGGCATCACGGGAAGAGGCACACTCAGCCGCCTCGGTCCAAACTTGAACTTAGATCTTGTGGTGACACGGTAGGTCATCTATAATCCTACCTTGGCTTTAAAAAGTTTGGTACTTAGATCTAAGAAACTTGCAATCTGATTTTTTTAAGGTGGCAAGACAGTGAGAAGTCTGTGCTGGAGTACTTGGTGGTTTTGAATCCGAACCTGAGATCTTTAGCTCTGCCTGGGGTGAGTCATAGTTATTGCCCTGCTTTTTGTTGTATTGTATATCTTTATGAGTAAATTTGTTGTTCTTCTATACTTTTTTTTAACATTCAGGGCCCTGTTGACTCTGTGGATCAACTGCCAGGAAATCTAAAGGGAATTCTGGGAAGGAAGGTTTTTGAAGCCCTTAATACAGAAGTATTAGAGGGAAAGATTGTGAGTTTGGCTTTAATTCTTTAGCTTCACTCTAACTGAGAAAGGTTTGCTCTATTTTATTTAGGATTTAAGCACAACCTGTTGTTAAAATTTTTTTATTTAATGTTGATTTATTGGACAATAAAGTATCTTATTTCATTGTTCAGCTCCAGATCTCAAGTTGAAGCAAGTTAACAATGAGGACACATTGGGCTTTTAAAAAAAAGGGTTTCAATCCCCAAATGACAAACTCAACTAGTTAATAAAGGTCTGTAAGAATGATGAAACTCAAGCAAAAACTGTGATTTAACAGATGAAACACACACCAAACAAAGGGAACGTAAATACTGGCTAATCAGACTCTACTGACATACTTGGTACTAGAGGAGAGAAATAAAAATCTGCAAACAAATTCAACTAACAAAAAGGAACTTAACACAGTTTAAGAATAAGATAAATGACTAATAACAAATGCAAAGTTAACCAAATAAACAACTTACAAAACAAAAAGAACTAAAAAACTATAAAGAGTGACTAAACAGTTCTCCCAAAGATGGAGCTCTATTTTGCATCACCCAATTAGTACTGCCTGGATCGGAGAGCATATGACAGACTCTTTTTTTTGTCCTCCGTGGTTTTAGTCCACTTTCCAAGGACAAAGCACAGCACAAGAAACAGCAATAAATCTCATAAAGTGTCCAAGAGAGTTAAATGTACAAAGGTTAACTACATCTAGAAAAACAATGAACTGCATTTAAATCGTATTTTACGACTGTTAAATAAATAAAAATAGACAAACATAAATCTTAATTCTGCAATTAGTTTGAGAACAAAACAAAACAAAAAAAACTTAAAATTGTAAGGTGTCAGTGGGATACAGACTGCATGGCTGTATGTGCGGCCATCACACTCAATTATGCGTAAATTACTCTGCAGCTACTGATGACAAATGAAAACCCTAAATTGTTTCCATATAAGAACTTAAAGGTTAAACTACTGATGAGTTTACAGTACAAGTGTATGTATGGGAATCAATACATCATACCTATCTCCACTGGCTAATGGATAAGACGGGGGGGATCCACTTTGGACAAATCACCTGTCTATTTAATGTGGAAAACAATTATATATGCAGTGACTGAGACCTATGGACAAATTTGAGAGTCCAGTTAACCCATTGTTGGACACTTAGAAGAAGTGATCTATGCAGAGAGAAAAATAGCCAAAACCGTGCAGCCTTGGCTGGGATTCTAACCCATGAGCTTCCTGCTGCAAGGTGACAATGTAAATAATTGTACCACCATGCAGCTCTAAGTAAAATACAAAAAGGCTTCAAATGTCCTCCTATTACTATCAGAGTTTGTGTGTAATTTAACCTCGATAGTGAGAGAGCTTTACTTTAGAAGAATCTGAGGTTTATTAGAGAACATTAGGGAAAGAAATCATGCAAGACATGGCCTTCTTCCTAAACTGAGTAAGCAAAGCTTTAAATTAGATAGAGAAGAAGCCAAGAGATCCATGGGAGCTCTGGAGGAGCTGCACAGTTCTACAGCTCAGGTGGGATAATGTGTTGACAGGACAACTATCAGTGCTGCCTTCCAAAATTCAAGCCTTTTAAATAAAATCCACAAAAAGTCCCATTTACAGTTTGTTATGAGTCATTTAGGAGACACAGGAAACATGTTGAAGAAAATGCCAAAAGAACACTTTCTGGCAAACTTAGTGAAAAAAAAACTAACAATGCACGTCACCCTGATCAAACCATATCCAAAGTGAAACACGGTGATGGCAAATTCCTGAAAATCCAGGATAAAAAAAATCTGGTAGAGGATGCAACAAAAATTGAGACAGGTGGAGTTTCACTTTCTAGCAAAACATTGTAAATAAGAAGTCAGAGCTTCAGTTACTTTATTTGGATCAAAGCATTTTCATATACTTGTGTGGCTATTTTTGGCTCTTTCCATTTAAACCCTAAAATCCAAAAAAGTATTTGGTTTTGTTTGACACCTTATCATGCTTTTATAAATCCATTCCTCCATCTTTTAAATTAGGTTTTGTTTGGGGATTGTGTTGATTTGTTTAGTTGAGCAAAGATTAGGTTTTTCTTGTACTGACTTTTTTTCAGGTGTATCAAGGCTACGTAGACGACTGCAGGAACACAGACAATGCCTGGGTGGAAACGATCATTAAAAATATTCACCTTGACGGAACAAGCCAGATAATGGTGGACGTTAATAACATGGTAGAAAGGGTTTTTTTTTCTTTTTTTAGCTTTCTAAAATACAGGCGGTTTATTTTTTAAAGAGGGATGGAGTAAACTTGACCTCTTGTTGTCCTTAGGTGGCGAGCAACCAGGGCATCCTTCAGTGGCAGGAGGTGAGCAGCACAACCAGACTCAGCTCAAACCAAAGAATCGCACTGGACCAGGTGGCGGCGCTGCACATCAGGAAGTTCTGATCATTCAGGGCCTCTTTCAGCATTACGTTCATATGACACCAAGAAAACTTTGCTTTTCAAATTAAAGACAACCAGAGGGTTATCTTGTGCCTTTCCACTTTGGCCTTATGTTGCAATACATGTTTATGCACCACACCACCAGAATTAATGATAAAAAAAGACCAAAGAGGGCGTGCAGGTGGCGCAGGGGTTAGCGCGCACGACCCATGTATGGAGGCCTTAGTCCTCGACGCAGGCGACCCAGGTTCGA
>JAUZNJ010031584.1:0-14146 GCA_034780135.1 Jordanella pulchra | reverse complement strand
TGTGTGTGTGTGTGTGTGTGTGTGTGTGTGTGTGTGTGTGTGTGTGTGTGTGTGTGTGTGTGTATGTATGTATGTATAACCATTTTATCAATTTCAACAAAATTGCAAAACTAGCTAACATAACCAAAATTACTATAAACTGCACAAAGCAGTAGTTAAAATAAGGTTACTCTTTTTGCAGTTTTTTAGCAGGATTACAGTGGTGTTCAATCCAAAGTTGCCATAGGGTGAGACCCCAGCTCCGTCCATCTCAAGGCCAGCTCCAATACAATTTTTTTTCCTCTTACTGTCATGATTCTGGTCACCAACTCTGGTCTGATAACCTAATCATTTTCATCTTCTCTGCTGCTCTGCTCTCGTCAACACTCATCACCATGCCTGCCTTTATAATCTCCCTCAGACCAGGAGCTGGTGCCAGATTGTTGTGGAGCCTCATGGTGAGTCATATCCAGCCTTTTTCTCTGTCTGCTTGCCTGTTATGCCCTGGATTGCTTCTGAGACATCTATATATATCTGGGCCACTTTCAAACCTGTTTTTGTGCATTTTTGTCTCTGGCCCTTTTTTTTGTCCCTGACCATGATCCAGGATTCTGCTTTGGAGTTTTCTCAGCCATCTGATCACCAGGTTCTGACCTCTGCTACTACTACGGCTCTGATCTGGATCTTGGATTGGACTCTTGTCAGTCATCTGTCTTCCCAGTTCTGTCTTTCTATGGTTTTATACAACCTGGTTTTCCATCAGAATGGTCACTAAATCCTGTCTGTTGTGTTCCGACCTTCAGTTGTTATGTGTTAGGTCACGGAACTTCCCCCTAGTGGTGGTCAGAGGGTCCAGTGGCATCTATGTATTGTGTAGCAATGAAATCCTTTCCTTCTCTTTTTGTATGTATATAAATTTCTGTTCCTTTAAAAAAACTATTCTACATTTTAAGGCTTTCTCTTAATATTCCTGTTTGTGTTTTTTTTTCTTTTTGACTGGACACTACTAACATCTGAAGGGATTCAAGAAACAACAGGGTAAAAATAAGGGGGATGTAAAACTAAGTATAATTCAGGATTAAAGTACTGCAGGGTGAATCAAGGTCTAAATTAGAATAGCTATACTGTTTTATAATAAATAGTTGTCTAAAAAATGTCAGCTTTGGTTTTATTTAAATCACGGTGTGTCTTAGATTTCCCACTTCTTTCCTTGGTTTAATATATTAGACTTTACAGACATGTAACAATGAGCCATTGTTACCTGAATATTTGCATTACTGTTACAACAGTTAAAAGACCATCTGGTTTTATGATTTGATTTGTTTTGGGGCTTTTTGTGTGCAGTGGCTTTGTTTGGGGTGTGGCTTCTTTGTTGGGCCTCATCTTGTTTTTTTTGTAGGTGGGTATGTTGATTTAACATTGCAACATTTTATTAATTGCTGGCCTCTGTCTAGGGTCAAAATATACATTGTTTTGAAATGTTAAAGTTCAGTTTAAATTCTTACCTCTGCTATTTCCCTCCCCAAGCAGGTGTGCACAGGACTGTACCATTAGAGAATTGGAAGGGGACAGGGGTTGGTTTGTGTATGATATGTTCTATATTAAATTTGGAATTTTGGTTGGGATTGAATCAAAATATTTTGTCTTACGTAATCTGTCATTGTTTTGTTTCATTAGCTATTCATTTGAACAAAATGTTCTTGTAAGTTATTTTACAACTTTTTGTCTTGTTAATGGTTTCTTCCAATTTAGTTCCACCTTTACTTAAGGAGCAAGTCGGCCATTGTTCTGTGTTTTTGGTGTGGTTTAGGTTATGTTCTGCACCAAAAAGAATTAAAAAGAATGTCTGCTGAAAAATCCTTCTGAACCTGTTCTTTCAACAGTTTTTGGGTCCCACCTCCAAGACTGCTTGACATCCTGACTAGCATGTAAGAAGACACTTCATATAATATGGTGGTAGGTTTACCCACCTACTCATTATTCTATTTCATTCCTTATTTTAACTAATTGATTATTTAAACTTAACAGCTACCAATTAGTTTTACTTACATGTCACGTCAATGTTTCTGAATCGAGACGTCTTCCTCCCCAGCTGATTTGCAGCCACACAGTGATATTGTCCTGAGTCAAAGAACTGGACAGAGCTGAAGATGAGCTGAGATTTATTACTGAGTGCTTTTTGCTCATCCTCCTTAAACCACGTGTAATTAGGTGTTGGATTAGCATCACTGCTGCAGGCCAGAGTCACTAACATGCCCTCCGCAATCTCCCCAGGGGGACTTACTGACACAGAAGGGAGCTGAGGAGCATCTGCAGGAGAAAACATGAACAAGTCTGATTTCTACATGAATTTCTTGAAGGAATATGAGTTTTATTGAAGCAAGATGTGAGCCTATCTAAAATGTTTATTTTCATTGTAGTATTAAACAAGTATTCTGCAGGTATGGCACTTGAGTCTCCCCTTTTCTGTATGGTGTCCTATTCTTTTTTTGTTGTTTTTATGTTTTTTTTTTTTTTGTCTTTTTTTTGTCTAGCAAACTTCTATATATTTCCTCCTTTGCTACTGAGACATACTAATTTCTTCTTTAAAGCACAATGAAGATTATTTGTATTATATTTTTTCTTCGCAAGCAAAACAGCTACATTGAAGGTGTTGCTTGCTTGATTAATGATTTTAATATCATACACATTAGCATTATCGTGAACTGTGCATGTGCGATGAATCCCAAACGTATATAGTCTTTAGAATAGAATATAAGATTTTATTGTCACATCTTGTGAAGAGTACTATGGCAGGAGTGTTTGATCTGCACAACTTTGAACTTAAGAAAGAATGGATTGATACAAGAGTTAGTCAAGGTTGTGCTTCAGTTCATGTGACAATATTTGATGTTGACTCCAAATGAACCCACTGTCATAAGATAATAGTAAATAGGCAAGTTCCAAGCACATCCCTTTGTCATTTCACATCCACTCAGCTTTCTACTTTCTATATGTTGTCCAAAATATTAATTTAAGTAAAACATGGTATGGAAGACAATTGAGAAAACTTACGAAGTGATGGAGAGGGGAACTCCTTGTATCCTTTCAGAGCACAGGAATATCTGTCGACAGAATAAATAGAGACTGAAACGGAAGATGTTGTTTCTTTCAGAATTTCACATCCATTCTTGATCCAGATGAAGGACTGATGATTAGACTGACAGCTGCTTTGACATTTCAGCTCTGCCCAAAAAAAGTTCAGCTTTTCCTCTGTTTTAATGACTTCCAGCTGCAAAGCTAAAGATATGGAAAAACAACAAAAATGTCCACAATCTTAATAAAGAAGAGAAGGAGAATTTATCTATCAGTAAAATGTTACCTGTAACAGACAGAGTGACTCCAGGTGAACCCGTATAACCTTTTTTATTGCTTGTGGTGAAGCTGAATTGGTAATGAGCCGAGTCTCTCTCTCTCAGGTCTGTGATTCTCAGCGTGCAGTTCTTTTGATTACAGAGATGCTGAACACGACCTTTGTAGTCTGGGTCCGACATCAGATCCACAGGAGTACCACCATCATCTTTAGTGAACCACAGAGTTTCTACAACTTCAATATGCTTATGATATATTCTTTTTGGATATTTGTAAGTGCATCTTATGTCCACAGTGGATCCTTTCACTGCACAGATCTGTGTCTGAGTGTAAATAACTTCCCATCTGTCCTCACCCTGAACAGCTGGAGCACAGAGAACATAGAACAACATCAGTGAGCATCAGAGAGCAAAAGGAACATCAGAGGTCACAAAGATGATTGGAGAACACAGCCAGAAACAGCTTCAGATAGCAATAATTCAAGACAATGAGGATCCAGCTCTGCTTAAACTGGTATTTCTGCCTGGGTGAGGAGATATAGTCATTTAATGTTGATTGGTTCTTTCAACGGAGCTCTTTAAATGGTGGCAGTTAGCTTTACTACCAAAGCCTCTCATTCTATCCCCACATGGTTCTAGATCAATTTCAATGCTGTCGACTACAATACATCTGCTGTTTTTCATCACCTATGCTGCTAACCCAAGTTTTTTCTGCAGTGCATCACTGAGCCAAGCTAATTAGCTGAATAATATCAAAGTCTCTGCCTCTGGAACTCATTGATTTATCTTCATTTTTACCGGTTCTTTCATGTGTCCTGTGTTCATTTCAGTAGTTTGTAGTGTTTGTAGTGTATTAAACAGAATAACTCTGTGGTTAACATTATTAGGTTTAATCAAAGTACACTTTAGCTAAACTGTGTTAGTCACTAGTCATTTTATATCGGCGACCAATTGTCTCTAAGAGCTGAATAAGTTCCTTCGGAGTTACCAACCTGAACAGACAGAGGCAATATTTCCATTGTGGTTAATGATCAATAGCTCTGTGTGAAATTATAATCCAAGTTATTGACATTTATAAGTGGCAAAGACGAACTGGGTTTTAACAGTCGATCCAGACCTCCAGCCTCACAGGCAAGACAGTGAATAACTGCTGCTAATTCAGTCGTAATTTCTGCGTACCGTTGATTGGAATAAAAAATTGATTGACTCAAACCTTTGATTATAGTTATTAATAAATCCAAACTGGTGGACAAGTGTCGGTCAGTTGGTCGGTCGGTAGCTGGTAGGTAGGTACAAAAGAGGATATACTTCCTGCATCAGCTGAAGACGTTTAGCCTGCCAAAGCCAACTTACTGTGCACTTCCTTTCCAACACCAAATACTTTTAAAGGACGCAGAGGCTTCTTAGGTATTGTTGAGACCAGTGCAAGTCATTTATCTCAGCATAGCCAAACAAAGGTACCTGCTGTTCTTTCTGCAACTTCAGTTAAAAAAGATTCAAAGTTCTTTCCTCTCAATCTGTGATCTTGTTTGCATATTTTGTTTATTGCATTTAATTTTGTGTTGGGTACTGTAAAAAAAAATTACACTTGGGAATGTACATGTATTTTCTTGACAAATTTGGTTAATTTGATTGGCCGAGCTACAGCTCACATGCACATTGCTAAATAGTATGAAAAGACAGAGATGGTCTCTGTTAATATGGGATGAGTAAAATTAATTAAAGGTGCGCAATTTTTAAATAATAGCTGTTTTAAACTTAAGGTTATGGGTAAAATCGAGTGAAGTGGGTCCACACAGTGCCCCTAGGTGTGAAAGGGGAAAAAATGAAGACATTGTTGATGGAGATGACTGATTGAAGTTATTTTTATCCAATAATAATGGGGTGAGAAGAATGATATTGGTTAATTTTACAGCAAGTTTCTTACTTATTGCTTCGTCAAGTTCCATTACAAGATAAACAAAAACGTTCCTGGTTTAGGAAAAGTTGCTGGCTTAGGAAAATCTCTTCTACAATACAATAAAGACACAAGCTGCATAGTCTTTATTATTCGAAGGCCCTTATTAGTGCTGTAAGTTTAGCAAGGCAAACGGCAATCTTTGCCTTCTAAGGTAACTTTCTCTCACACCTCTTTGACTGTGCCCTCAATCTGTATGGTCTCACATTTCCTGTGTCTGTGGTTGAGCTGTTGCTTGCGTAGCTTTGAGCTACAAAGGTTATAGGTACAAAGGAACAAACGTTCTTAATAACAACAAGTAAACAAGGAGACAAATAAAGTCCTGAGTCCAAAATGCCAATACACAGTATCTAAAATCATTACAGTTCTAAGTTTATCAACGTTTTTTTTTTTAAATACAAGCTGACAGATATAAACGGTGAGGAGTACAATAGAACTTATGCTATGTTATGCTGAATTATATCAAAACTGCAAAACATTTCCGGTATCAGTAAAGCAGTTTTTGCAACACTTAATACATTTCTCTCAAAGATTGTATCGAATGGTATAATAAAACATGTAGGCGTAGCTTATTCAATCCAAGTTACTGTATATTATTTTGTCTGATTCCAGTGAATGTAGCTGTAGGTATACAGTACCTGACACGGAGAGGGCGATGACAACCAGTCCACTTAAAGGTGCAGGTAAATTCATGGCTGCCGCGACACTTCTGTCATATAAAACATTCCAGCAGGTAAATGAAGCTCATGGAACTGATTTGTTACTGATTTTCTGCCCAAGTGTCTTTATTGCAGAAGAACACAGTCTTTCTGCTTTTTTCTCTGTATGCAAACTCTGTATTTGCAACCACAGAGCGAAATCTGTGGTTGCAAAGTGGAGACTTGTCTTTTGATCTAACTTGAAGATAGCATTGACCTACTAAAACTGGGTTACCAAAAACATCTCGGATTCAAGTCAGAACCAAGTGCATCATTTAAATTTGATTTTTTTTTTTTGCATTTACTTGTCTTGTTTCTTAGGCATTTGTTGCTGCTTTTTTGCTGTTTTAAAAGCTCAGTTGTGGTTGTTAAAATTATTTTTTTGTCTGTAATAAAAGAACAAAAACAAAATAAGATGTTTCATAACTGTATTTTTTTGCCTGTTGACGTCATATAAAGAGCAATGGATAATGTATGAAGCTAAAAAATGCTTTTTAAGCAAAAACAGAATATCATTTCTATTGGAATTAGGGGTTAAAATATTCCAGAAAAAAAAAAACTGATGGGAGTGTACCATCACAGTATTTCTGTGTGGAAAAACTTGACCTGCCTGCAGTAAAACTTTCTTCATGCCGTAGAGAAAGCGCACTTATGAAAGGTTGCTGAAATTTTCACTGTAAGAAACTGCTCCGCTTAAGATTAAACTTGACTTCCCGAAGCTTGCTTCTTCTGTTTTGTTGGAGCAGAGACCATCTGACTTTTTGATGAATTGGACAGTGGCATAATATAGATCATCCTGCTCCTCTGGATCTGCCTGAGAGATTGGAAAATATTGGGATAGTGAGGGTGTTTTCAGAGAAATACCTTGAACTGAACCAAAGAACAAAGAGGCCAAATCAAATGTACTTTAGTTCCTCAGGAATCTGAGAGCCTCACCTGCTCTCTTTGTTTAGACACAGCTTCTTCCTTGGAGCCCCTCTTTTTCCTGCTAAGCAGAATTGATGAAGGGCTGAAGATATTAAGTTTGACACTAAAATCTAACTTTACGGAACATGTTTAATGATGACTGTAGATTGGAGGAGCTCACCAGATCCACAGACATAGAGGGAGGAAGAGGACTGGCAGAAGAACTGCAGAAGCTCCTGCAGCTGCTGCAGATGATCCTGCACCATAAAACAAAGTTACCCGACACTCACTGCATGTATGAAATCATTAAACAATCGTCGTTCAAACAGAAACCCAGAGTCAAATGTAACTCGGTGCTAGATGAGGACACATTTTCTCGAAGGAAGTCTGTCTAACCAATTAGGGTTTCTTGTTTATTTGTAATTTTCAAAATTTTAAGTGAAACTTGAAAATGATCCACAAGCCATAATAAAGAGTAACCTTATTACAAAGGCTTCAAACAACATATATTCAAACAAACAATCCAAAGAAATTGTGTTTTTAGTCATATTATAGGGGGTCTTCAACATTTTTTTGTAGATGCTGATGACTGCAGCCAGAAAGGATCTCATGTAGTAGTTTGTCTCAGTAAGTCTAGAGAAACCTGACTGTAGACACCAAAGGCAGTCGTGCTTTGGGGTGTCTCGCCAGCCTGCAGTGCATGAACCTGAGCAGGAGCTGCAGGTTAAGGCTGAGGTTGGGACGGTATTCTCCTAAAAGAAAAACAGGAGCAGAACACTACACCAGCAGAAATGCTCCACACAAACCAAAAATTTGTGCGTACCGCACAAAAAACCAACAAATTCTTTATAAACTTTGTTCTATTTCTTGAAAAATTTGAGTCATAAGAGTATATCATTGAAGAGGAAACTACATTTAACCTCTTTGTAGGATATAAAACTGTACTTTGATACAATTCAGACTAATTCATATAAAAGCTAACTTATTCATGTAGAAGAGCTTGAATATGTTCATTCTAAATGGAATAATGCACGTGGTCTGTGCCAACTAACCAAATTGAAGCTACAAAAATTCAGAGGTTCACAACCACACCCTGCGACAGGGATTCAGGAAGACTTTTAATTATTAACAACACATCCTCCCAAGGACTATACTATGTTTTTTAGATTTGTTTTGTGGAACAGAGGGCATATAATCTTGTAGACATAGTTTAGAGTCATTAAATTTTTCTCCTTGAGAGGTGTGGATTTAGTGTAACCCACCCAAATCTAACAGATTTTTAGGAGGTCATGTTCCTTTAATTGTGTCCAGTAGATGACGCTGCAGGAACTGCTGTAAAAATTTAAACCCTGTTACACTCAACCCCATTATATGTTTGATTGTTGTTTTGTAATTACAAGCTAATTGTATGTTAGGATTAAATCAGCACACCTCTCAGGCTTTCTTATGCCTACAAACCCACAGACCCACTCACATTTCACATTATGTTAAATGTAAGAAAATGAACTTAATGTTTTACTGTTGTTTATATGCCATTTTGTTTTTTTGTTTGTTTTTTTGTTTATATTAATAAAGCTCAAATTAACAGCAATTTGTAGATGGTGTCTTTGCTATGGTTATAAAGTGTCAACAGAAAGTCCTAAACATTGAAAACGGATGTATAACTGTACTTGTCCCTGCAACCCCGTTACCATCTTTAACCCTGTTATGCTAGTCTCAACCCCGTCACACCAAGATTTTCCCCTACAATTTTTTTTAAATGTTGATAAAAATAATTTACTGTCTATCAACTTTTATTTGAAATATTAAGAAGTTTCATATGAAAAAGATTTTAGTTACAATTCTTCAGGTTAATTGAATTTCTGAAGAAAAATGACAAGAATGACAAGAATTGGTCACATTTCAGGATATAAGAGAGCAAAACAGTTTTGTAATATGGCATTCTTATATTTAAAATGATTGAATTAGTATGGGGGACTGATTAATGTAGAAATGTTGATTTCTTTCTAAAAACATTCAGACAGCCCTTAAAGTGTCTGTAACGGGATTGAGGAATTAGATTGAACACATCTTAAAGTAATGATCAATACTAAAAAGAAATTAATGCCTGAGATGGGAAAATATATTTTTCAGATAGTTAAATATATCCATAACGATGTGGGATATACAATGAAACAATACTTTAGAGTAAAAACATTGAAAATGTCCGAGTCCAATTTTACCCATTTTTATAGAATAACTCTGACTGAAATAGTATAACCAGTAGCAAAGCAGCTTTCTAAAGGTACAGGTGAGGAAGAGTTGTTCATTTTATTTGCATCTTTTCCCTGGATGGTTTCTTTATTGATCAAATTAATAACAAAATATTTCAATGTGAACCTGAAGCTGCTGAAACCTGAGCTGAGGAGAGACAGGATGCTTTCTTCCCCCTTAGTGGAGCAGAACCTTATCAAAAACAATTAACTGAACAATTAACAATTAACTGAAATACAAAAAGGTCATTCCAGCCAGAAAGTGGGAAATGCTTTTTTTTCCAACTATATATCATCTGGGGAGACATTTTAATTTGAACTCATCCAAACAGCTATTGTAAAGTGAAACAAGATTGTTATTTTATAATTGGCTGTTAGAAGTAATTTGTATGTATTCATTATCTTACTATATGGGTTTTTAATGTTATCACGTTTCTTTATAAGTAGGCTAAGAGTTATGCAAGCAAGCTATGCAAGCAGAAGTTTGTGTAAGAATGTTCCAGACAATATGTCTAATCGCCGTAGCTATTAAAAGCTTGTCCACCAACCTTTAGATGACTGCAAAAAACAAGATGCAACAGTTTCACATGTGGTTACAGCTGTTTGTTCCCCTTTCCCTTTAGAGCTGTAACCAGTATTGTAACCAGGGCAACCCAAATGAAATAAAGGCGGGGAGAGCAGAGGCACAACTCAGAGTGTGTTGGAGATTGTAACTGATTACGTCTCTGAGCACTCTCCTCGCGAGTAAAACCTCATTAACTGTTCTGTCTTTCTTTCTTCCCAGTGTTTGTGTATGAATGTCTTAGGTATTAGACCTGACATTGGCCTATTCTTTATTTTATCTCTCCTTCATTCCTCCTTTTGAACCTTGATTGCTGGGTATGTAGATCGCTCTGAGAAATGGTGGTTAACTTTACACAGGTTACATCAGCAAGGCATTTGGGAGGTTCTTTCTTATTATCAGATAGTTTATTCATCTGATCCCTAAAATAAAGATTAATGGGCAGCCTTGAAGCCTCACTCAACATGTTTGATTGCATATTTTGTTTTATTGCAGGCTAATGGTTTCTGTCAGAATCAATAGATAAGTTAAAATAAGCACAAAGCTTTAGGTGACTAAAACTGGATTACCTCTGACCACAGTCAGATGAACCGTGGATCTCTGACGTCCTCTGGTGTTCTGAGCTTCACAGGAATAATTTCCACCGAGTTCAGGTCTGACATCAGTGATGGTGAAGTTCTGTCCTGAAGCCTTTGGTGACTCTTCGCCCTCCTTGTACCAGGTGTAGTTAGCTGCAGGGTTAGCATCACTGCTGCAGGTAAGGGTCACTGAAGTGCCCTCCAATATCTCACCAGTGGGACTCATTGACATAAAGGGAAGCTGAGGAGGATCTGGAGAACATTTAGTTAATAAGATATTTAGTAAGTAAGAAGTAAGTAAAGCATTTATTTGGTTATTTTTCTTCCTTTTCCTTCATCTTAAATAAAGTAGCAAAGGTGTTTGACTAAAGAGGGTATGAAAAATCTTTTTTTTTATCTGCCAAATGAATCAGCTCATAAGTGTCACAGAAGATAAAGGGGGAGGCTGTGAAAGTCGGAAACCAAAAAAAGTGAAGTGTTAAATAAAAGGCCAAAGGGGATTTAATTAGATCGATAAATGTGTCATCAAATGAGTAAATGTGAATGTTCAATGAGATAATTAAATGTACAATTTATTTACTCAAGACATTTTTATATAAATAATTAAACTATTATACACATATATATGTAAATGAACTGGACTTTGTACAATGAATACAAGTACGGGAGTACATTAAAAGTGATTAATTTATTTTGAGATAAATGAAACTTAAATCACCTCCTAAATTCTCCTACCAAAAACATATTTTTAGTCTTGTTTATAATTTAAATCTTGCAGCCTGCTGATCCCTTAAACCAATTGTAATCACAGCTTTCCTCCATCTACCTGTTATGCCAGCTTGATGCCAAACAAATAAGCTAATAACAACCTTGCTTAGCAAGTTAGGGCAGAGGTGAGCTAATTTTAACCTCACCTCACCACATAGGTCCTTTTTAAAAGAAGAAAGCAAAAAAAACACCTTAACGCCACCTTTAACTCTTTAAAGCCAAATGTATCATATTTGATACATTAATTTTTGAGACCTCTACATCATCAGTGGGATATTTTCGCTCTTGAGAACTCGACTTAATAAATCAGAAATATGCTGGGAACAGAAAATGTATAAAAGATTATACAGAAATGCCTAAGTATAAAAATGTATGCAAATAATGATCAAATTTAACTTATACAGAATTTTTTTCTTTTTATAATTTTTCATAGAATTCAATGACAACTCTTCTTTAAGAAATCTGAATTTTCTGTCATCTATTTCATGGTTTGGGCTTCAAAGGGTTAACCTATTTTGTGAAAGAGACTTTAACAGATCATCTTTATAGATGGATCCTTATAATGGTCTAGTTTTTAGACCTGGTTACCAACTCTGCAGATTAATCAGACTGCTAGTGTTGTACCTCTAGTTACACTCACACAGAGAAGACAAAACAGTACCACAGTGGTTGTATTTAAAGACCTAATACAGTAAACCTTAAGAGAACAGATGGTTTGGATCTCCTGACACTAGATCTTTAGAGCTCCTCAGGGAACTATAGCAGCAGGGAGGGATGTTAAACAGGGAGCGATGAAGGAAACATGAAGGATCTGCAAAAGCTCTACTCACACTTTACATCAATGTGTTTGTATTCAGACCATTTCCAACCCAGATGGTTTTGAGCTTTACAGATAAACCATCCAGAGTCAGAGGGCTGAATGGAACTGAAGACCAGCTGTGAGTCTTTACTAGGAGAATTGGTGATTGTTTCCTTGTACCAGATGTAGTTAGCTGCTGGGTTGGCATCACAGCTGCAGGTCAGAGTCACTGAACTTCCTTCAACTATTTCACCAGAGGGAATCACTGATACAGAGGGCAACTGAGGAGCATCTGCAGGACATAACATAAACACAATGAATGTGATTTTTGCTATTTTACAGCAGTGTATATTCAAGGATCATTACAGGAAATTTTATGGTGGTGGAATAATGCTGTGTGAACTGACAGACTGAAAGAGAGGGAAACATTTTGTATCCATCCACAGTACAGGAGTATCTGTCTGTAGCAAGAAACGGGACCAAAAGAGATTGAGATGTTTTATTCAGGGTTTCCTTTCCATTCCTGATCCAGATAAAAGAAGGACGACCAGCAGAACAGTTGTGGTGACATTTTAGTTCCACCAACATGAAACCATCTTTATTCTCTGGTTTCATCACCTGTACTTGGAGGGCTGGATATAAGAAAACACAATCATTTAATAAAATTAACAACTGGGATCATACAAGAAGGAATATAATACCAGCTCATATAAGGTAAATAGTCTTTCAGTTAAATAGGGAAACAACCTTCTAAACTCTTCTAAAATACTGTGTTAACTTTGTTTTGTTTTGAGGCTTTGCTCCTGTTCTTATTCTATAGGATTATTAAAAATTAAAAGTAAAGATGCATCATAAACTGAAGTTCAAAGCTTTTATAATTTATGTACATTGTATTTTTTGCTCCTTATGGACTAGTTTGGGGATATTTATGTCAGTATGTTACCTGTAACAGACAGAGAGACTCCAGGTGAACCAGTATAGTTTCTGGAATTGTTTCTTCTGATGCTGAACACATACTGTGCAGAGTCTCTTTCTCTCAGGTCTGTGATTCTCAGAGTGCAGCCATGTGGATCACAGAGATACTGAACACGACCGCTGTAGTCTGGGTGTGACATCAGATCGACAGAACCTACACCAACTTTTCTGGACCACAAGGTTTTTAAAGTTTCAAAAGCATCACTGCTTGGATACTTGCATGTGCATCTGATGTCCACGGAGGCTCCTTTCACGGCACAGAGCTCTGTCCGAGTGTAAGTTATTTCCCATTCTTGCTGACCATGAACTACTGAAAAACAGAAAACATTGGTCAACATCAAAGAAGACAGAGAACATCGGAGATCATTGTTAAAATGAACAGCTTTTGTTCACAATTAGTCAACAAGATCAAGAGGATCATTCTACAGACCCAACAAGATCTTCATTTATCAGACCAAACAACTGTAGTGTAAGGTTCCTCATTATTCATCAGTGAAACCACAGCTAACACTAATATACAGCAAACGGATTTGTAGCAGGAGTCTTTGGTAACATTCAAATCAATAAAGTCTCAATTCAATGATGAACAATTACTGGTAAGCCTAATTCATTTCATCTGACAGCATTGAAATGTGTATGAAATGAGTCGGAATGGATGGATGTGAGGTTCCTGTTGTCAAGGTAACCAGTCGTTTAGTGGCTAACCCAACTAATACACAGCTAACAAAAGATAACCAACAAGCCACAAACAGGAAACGGCAAGTAAGGTTGTTTCTTGTGCAACTAGGCTGGTAACAAAAATTGTCTTGATTCTGTGTACCAGCTGTGGTCTGATTACTTAATCATCCCCATCTGTTCTGCTCCTGTGCTCCTCATCAACTTTCATCATCTCCACCTGTCCCTCTGTCTTTATAGGCCTTGCTCAGACCAAAGTCTGGGCCAGATTGTTGTCTTCCTCATGGTGTCACTTTCCATCGTTCTGTTCTGCCTGTCTGCCTGTTGTTTGACCTGGACTGTCCCTGATTTATTGATTAAGTCTGAGCCCCTGTTGGATCGGTTTTGTGCCTTTTCTGTCCTTGACCACGAGCTTGGATTTTGTTTTGAGTTTTTCCAGCCATCTGACCCCCTGGTTCTGACCCTCGCCCGGATTAAGGTTCTGATTTTGGATTCTGCGCTGGATTTGTCTGAGCAATCTGCCTACCCGGTTCTGACCTCTGGTATTTCCCCCGGCTCACGTTTCAGACTCTCTGCAACCTGTTAACCCGGTTCTGCCTTCTGCTCTGGACATTCCTCCCTTCCACCCTGAGGTCAGTCATTCCTAT
>JAUZNJ010031583.1:0-14146 GCA_034780135.1 Jordanella pulchra | reverse complement strand
AAAAGAGGGGGAGAGATGTGACAGTGTGGGGTCCTGTCACTATACCTCCAGTAGATCATGCGCCTTGGCTACTTGGCAGCTACTGGTTAGTGCGTGTGACTTTCACCCGGGAGTCGTGGGATCAAATCCCGCCCGGGGCCCTCCGTAGTGTGCACCTTGCCACATACATAATATAATAGGTTAAGAATGCATAAAAATATGATGTGATTTCAACTTTCAACTCTGGAACCCTGTTAAACAGTTTAAATCATTTTGAGTTATTTCTTATAATTCCTGACACAGAAAGAAATTGTAATAATTTGTTTTATCTTGAAGATGTTTGTTTTTTTCTGTTGAGAAGCATGATAAATAAATCCATCAATCCATCAATCAATCCATCCATCCATCCATCCATCCATCCATGGTCGAGAGGCAGGGTACACCCTGGACAGGTCGCAGTCTGTCGCAGGGCAACACAGAGACACACAAAGACATACACCTATACACACACACTCACATCTAAGGACAATTAAGAGATGCCAATTCACCTAAAATGTATGTTTTTGGACTGTAAGAGGAAGCTGGAGTACCTGGAGGGAACCCGCACATGCAGAGGGAGAGCATACAAACTCCATGCAGAACGACCCAGGGCTGGGAATAGAACACAGACCCTTCTGTCTACAAGGCAATAGTGATACAAAAAACACCACCATGCAGCCCTCAATAAATCGCTAACAGAAAAAAAAAATTAGCACAACACAAACTGCATGCCATACTGCAATAGGATGTACATATAAACTACAGAAAAAAAGCATTTATATCAAATATCCCTCTGATTTTGTATTTTCTTTGTTCATGATTTTGTCCTTTTTTTGCCTTTTATAAAGTAATTCCCTTCAATTTTCAGTTGGGCCTTGTTTAAAGTTGCATTTCTAAAAGTCTTAACTTCATTTCCACTTCTTGTTTGCCCTTGTTATTGTCTACAAAATCTGAAACCTTTTCTCCTCCGCATAAGTTAATGGGCTACTGTGGATAAACTGAGCTTTGGCTTTCCCTGTTGTTTTATTAATTATTTCATTTTTGTTAATTGCATTTCTTAGTTTTGCTTTAAAGGATTATGTACAGTAAGGTTTAGACTTTATTAGATGTGGAATCTTTCCTTAAATTACACATCATTTGGTTTCAGTCAACATCATTTTCATTGTTTTATAAATGTAAGGTAAAAGGTCAATATTATTTTTTTTTAATTTTTTAGCTTATATATATATATATATATATATATATATAATTAAATATAATGACACATAGTCATACTGTATATTAGATGCACCAATTAATAGAAAAGGCATATAAATGTAAGTCTCCCTTTGTGATTAAACTGCGCAGGCTGCTCACTAAAAGAGAGATGTGGCAAAAAAACTCATTGTTTCAAAGCAAAACTAGGAAAGCACAGACCTCAGCCAAATACGGCATCTTTCTAAACAATTCCTGGATCCAGTTGGGGAGCAAGATCATCACCAAACTGTAAACATTTGTTGTCAGTCACAATATGAACCTTCTCTGAATACTTCACCAAAATCCATCCATAACTTTTGTATTTGTATTGCAAACAGACTGGCAAACCAACACCAGTTAAAACATAACCTCTTCTGCATTGGTAATTATAAAATATTGATTAAAGCGGAACACTTTTCAAACTCAAACCAGAGGGAGATTGCACAATTCCTCCTCGGAAGAGAGACTTTGGTTGCACTTTTAAAAGGCTATTTTACCCTGTACCTATATTAGCTGGATCTTATAAACAGTTATCTGCAAATCCTAATGATATTAAGGTAAACAGATGTTTACAAAAAAATACATTTAATGCTCTCTATTCTTACTGTAACTCAGTCTAGCTGGGAAAATTCAGTTTAAGCAACTGTTTGCCTAAACTGAACTTTTCAAGCTTGACCATGACCTGGATGACTAAGAACCTTCACATATATGTAACTCAGTGTATCTTTCTCATTATAGGATATATTCCACAGCTTGAATGGCTCATTAACATCTATTCTAATATTAAACCTGGTCTTGAAAACTTAAAGGGAAATCTGCAATCACATAAAAAATCTTCCACTAATTTTAAATAGCTATAAATACTGTATATTTACCACGTGTTTTATTTGTTCACAGCTTCAGCTTGATCCCAAAGTTTAAATTAGGACTATGCTTCAAAGTCTTATGGGACCTATGACCTAAATAAGTTATAATCAAAGCAGGAAAACCCTTTAAACAGGAAAGATGAAAATAGAGCTAGAGGTGGATGTAAAGGTGTATCCCAGCCTACATAGAATGACTTTTTTTGTTAAAATGCTTATTTAAAACAAGGGGAAAAAACATTTCATACGTTTGTTGATGGTGACCAGCAGGTCCCTCCAACATTATCAGTCTATTACACACTGTTCCCTTATCTCTCAAACTGCTTCTGAAAAACCATATATAATGATATTCAAAGCCAAGGGTGGAAATCAGCATGTACTCATGTTGTATTCCTTTTGAATTTTTCCTCGTGGTGTGGAAGGGGTCTGTAAGGGTTAAGAAGCTGTTTTATAGTCATTGTTTCCACTTTAATAGGAAGAACTAAAGCAGCAAGAGATTCTCTGAAAGCTCTTGTTTTTATTATTGCCTCTGAAGTAGAGTAGAGTGTTTATTCAATATGTGACTCTAACAGTTGCCACACGTTAGCGGGCTGCATTCAACAAATGTTGGTAATTAGCAAATGACTGTGTTTCCTGTCAGATTGGGTGCATTCAGAACTGTGAATCGGCACAACAGCATGCGTGAACTCTCCCACAACGCGCTGGTGCATTCTACAAGTGTTGAGGCATTCACGACAAAAATAAAAACTGTTTCCATGATGCACAGTAAAACATATAATTGGTGCATTTTTCTGCATCGGGGTATCAAGACTTAAATGAAGACAGACACAAAATCAGTCTATTAATGTGTTGTTGTTTTTTTTACTCAAGTTTTGCTTTAAACCCTAGGGTTATTTTGTTTTGGTTTTTTCCATTTTCCACTTCCAAATTTAAATCTGGAACATGATTTAAAAGTATCACTAACAAAGTTTGGTTCTAGGCATCAGTTTTTCTAACACACTGTTTCATCAATATAGACCTACAAAATGCTTAATCAAAAGAAGGAATGTGGCCTCTTCTTCCCTTAGGTGTTACCAATAACCTTTTAGAAACTAAGAAATGTGGTTTAATTGGGAGCCTTAAGAATCTAGACTTTTTCCAAAGTTACAATCACATAGAAATGAGAAGGAGTCAGCAATTAATTCTCAAGAGGGGACCTCGTGGTCAGCAAAAACACAGGAAGCAATAAAGAAACTATGAGGATAGATGGTATGTCATCAAATCTTCAGAGAACACACTCAGCAAGAAGTCAACTAGAATCTTTCTATTCTTCACTTGGACGTAGAGCAAAACATTGCTACCAGGGCCGTTCAGAATAACAGACAGAGCAGACTAACGTCAGCGAGAAAGAAAAATATTACTCAAGGCTGCAGAACAATGTTGACCATCAGCTCCAAGTTTTGCTATCTGCTCTTTTGAAGCAGTTCGCTGAAAAAGCAAACATATGCAGATGCAAACACAGCCATTAAGTGCAGTAGCTATAAGCAATTTGCATCTGACTACAGATGCCATAGTTTTCCTATGGTCATCTACCGCTAATAACGAAGGTACTGAAGCACCAAAGGACAAAAAAGTCCCCTGACAGTGTGCTATAAATCCTAAAAGGTATTGTGCAGATACTATATTCAAAACTGCAAGAGTGTCATCATGTGACATCAGGCAGTGTCATATTTGACAAGTGGAAGACTGTAATAGTTAACATACAAATTGAGATGCGGTGGCACAATTCATTTGTTTCATGTAAAATGTTATCATCTTAAAAAATAAAGTATTTGAAAAATTATGAGGTATAGAGAACAATTTGATACAACAAACAGTTCAGATCAATGGGTTTTTTACTGTATTTTATCCGTTTATTAACTACGATTATTATGCTTCTAAGAAGCCCAGACCATGTCGTCAGGGCTTCTTAAGCTTTTTTCTTAACTAGAGGCAAACCTGTGATTTTTTTTCCATGTAACACAATAAATTCCCTGCCTCCTTGTTAGACATCATAGAGAAAGTCCCAATAAATCTGGCAAGATTTTGAAAGAGACATGTTCACGTTGAGAAATCGTCTTGTCTTTATGTTAATTTTTGAGATGCTGGAATAAACATATTGTTTTAACTGTGTGTGCATAACTTTAGGACCCTTTTCCATAAAGGTCAAAAGGGAGAGAACACAAAATGCTCTGAACAAGTCACAAAGATATAGACTAAAAACAAACCCTCATGCACAAAGTCATAAGGTAAGACTATTTGCAACCACCACAAGATCTAATAAATGTAAGATTTTGGATGACAAGATTGAAACGAACATCAGGGGAAACCCCTAAGAGGAAAAGGTGAAAATGCAGACTTAAATTGGAACACAGCCAAGATTTGAGCCCAGGAAAGTCCTTCTGTGATTAAATGGCAGTGACCATTCCTAGATTGTCCAGATTTTCAAGAGCAAAAATTGAAAAATAGCATCAGCTACAAAGTTTGAAAAATGCATACCTGAAAAGACAGTCATCATTTTATAAAATAAACAGGTGTTTTGTTTTTGACCTCTCTTCTTCGATCATAATTATTATTAACTGTGAGAACAAAGGTACTTTATTTTCGTTTTAACCTGTTTATTAAATGCAAATGCATTTTTTGTTGTATTAAAAACCTATTTAGATCATGGGCACAAGATTAATTTTACTGTTTTTATTTAATATACTGTATGTATACATATAGAATAAAGCCCTGGAAGAAGCCCCACAGTTTATTGTGAAGGAATAGAAAGCAACTACCCGTATACAGAGCATTCTTCAGTCTTCAGGCTATGCTGCAAGAGAAGTCGGTTTGTGTTGTCATGCCAGAAAATACACCACAATCTTGCTTAAATCCTCATTGTTTAAAACTTGATTTCCCCTTGGATCTCCAGATGAAAATTGGCCTCAGTGGCATTAATTGTTTTTTTTTAAAAACTATCTTTACATATATAACTTCCGTGGTTAAATACAGGGACCATTATTTTTGTTTCTCTTTAAGATTGGTTACAATCTGAAATAATATTCTGACTCTCTGCTCACACAGAGATTTCATCCTAAACTTTGGAAGTGATGAAATATTGATATGGTACACATGAGAATTTGACATAAGTGAGGTAGAATGCTGCAGTGCAAGGCATTACATGTTTTATTGAAGCATCCAATGTAGCACTCAAGCTGAGTGAGAAAGAAAATTGGGGAAAAAAAGAAGACCCTAAAGATAATGGAGGTTTAAAAACCCAGAAAACTGCAATAGGCCAGCAGGGATACAGCTCTCCTGTCCCTAAACTGCTCGTTTCAATGAAGCATCAAAAATCAATACAGGCAGCACATAGGAAGAATGAGGCCCATATACAAGTAAAAATTAGCTCAATGTCCATATCTTGACCGTAATACATTTAAACAGCACATTCAATTTTCTCTACTTAAAATATCACTGTTTCTGTTCAGTTGTTGAACCTGAGGTCCTGCGCTCAAGTTTTTTGTTTTATTCTGAAACAGCCTGTCCTCATATAGCAAGAGTATGCAGGCAGTTGATGAAAGGTGAAGGAATTTAAGACTTTTGACTGACCAACGTCACCAGGTTGCATCCGACTAACAAGGAGATCAGTGATGCTCTGGTAAGGATCTGGAACAATATAGTCCAGGATACAATGCTCTAACATTAAAAGCATGTCCTGGTGTCTTCGTGCATGCACACAAGCATGTGGAGGCCATACAAAAAATGCTAAGTAGCATTTCTGGTTGCTGAAATTAAATGTCAGAAAATTGCACTATCCTGTTGTAGTCAGGAGGGGATCTGTGGAACAGATCCAGAAAGCAAACATGCAGGCCGAGGCAGTTCAGTGAATACTTATGACATTTATTAAACAGAAGCATGACTTGATATGGCATAAAAAACAATGTTTACCCATGAGGAGTGAATCAAATGGAACTCTATAAATAGCATCTGGCACAGAAGAAAACAAAGAACCAATACATTAAGCAGGTGGAAACAAAGCATGACTAAAACTAAATAAAGAGGCTTGGCATAGTCACAAAGAAGAAACAAAGAATGATCAGAGCTGAACAAAGTAACCCAGAATAAAAAGACCTGAATACACGTAATAAACAAGAATACTGAAAAAAACTAAATGAAAATCAAAATAAAATCCTCAGAATCATAACAATTAGACTTTTTTTTTTACTTTCTTGGTGACTTCTGATTGTGCGCTCTATGGGCTTCAACAAATGATGTTGCATCATTTTGTCAAACATTACTAATACCATACCAGTGTGAATATCCAGCTTCGTTTATTTTTTCAAACAGTGATCACATGGCCAGTGTGTAACATGTCTTTCACCCACAGACTGCTGTAGATTGGCACCAGCCAATTGGATGGATGGATGGATGGATGGATGGATGGATGGATGGATGGATGGATGGATGGTATTGCAGTTTTTTATTTTATTTTGCCACGCAAGTTTCTTAAAGTGATAAATTATGCAGGATGAAAGCCCAACAATTTTGTAAAAATATTTTGAAATCATATTCATGTCATTGCTTTTCCTGATAGAAATCTTTACATTCAAAGGGGCATGTAAACTGTAATTATTATTATTACTAAGAGCTGCTTATGTTTTAGTGTAATTTTATTTGTTATTATTATTGATTTCTATTTTAAGCAATAACCTATTCTGCTAACCCTAAAGGTCAGTAACACAGTTTTTAGACAAGTCTATGATGATCTTTAGATTCATTGGTAATTGAGCACATCGATGTATTAGGTATGACTCACAATACTTTTTGAAAAGCTAAATTTTAAGGGTTCTTCAATGTAGATGTCATGTTTTTTGCCTGAGGTTTGTGCTCAGGTTACCTGAACTTTCCAGATGACAGAGCATAAAAGGGATACATCATTAATGGTTTAAATGGATTAATGGTTTACAGTCTCATTATTGATGGAAAATGTATTCTTGTGGAAGAAACATGGCTTGCTTGTGTACAAGGTTTTAATTATGTCATTATTCCTTGTTCCATTCTTTTTCTTTTAATAGATACTCTAATGATATTCTAATTAGTAATCCTAATTTTTAAGCTCATCTTTCTTTTGATGGACATATTTTCCAAGAATTGGTTTTTCCTCTTAAGGCCAATTTTTCACAATGGTAGTCCTCTAAATAGTAAACTTATAGAAAATATAAAACTGTATTTCCTTCCAGAGCTGTATGTGAACATGGCATCAACAAGACATGCAGTGTTAGCTTCTTGTAGGTAAGCCTTTAAAAAAAATAGACTTCACTGGGCCCCTGCGACAGACCGGCGACCTGTCCAAGGTGTACCCCGCCTCTCGCCTGAAACGCAGCTGGAGATAGGCACCAGCAACACTCCCGACCCCATTTGGGACAAGGGTGTAAAGACAGTAGAATGGAATGGAATGGACTTCACTGGGCACTACCAGTGGATTAACCTTTTTATAACTTTTGTGGTTATTTCTCAGCTATGTACCCTATAGAAGGCATCAAATCACCAAAATCACTGTTTTCTCTTAAAACGGGTTTCTTCTTTCATTTTACTTTAGTTTATTTCTTTCTTTATTTAAAAAAAAGGTGGGGGGACAAAATTATTTATGTGGCAAATGATTAATTTTAAAACCTGATTAATTTTAAACTTGCAGGTTGCAGGATTCAAAACTTATACTAATCTCATCCTCTTCCGTATGGCTTTGAAAGACTAACATATGCCTAAAGCTACTGCTTTTCTCTTTTTCTACTCCTTGAAAGGCATCAGTCTAGTTTGAAGCTATTGTAAAACCTTCATACACCGTATCTGTTGTGAGAGTAGAGATTCTGAGTCTCTATACTAAAAAGGAATGTGCTGATTTCCAAATAATCTACTATGAATTTAAAGAATGCAGTGAATTTATGAAACAACAAAGTAAAGAGGATGCGTAAGATTCCTTTATTCTTTAGTCAGATATTGTTGATAGTATAATTTAGCCAGACTAACTTTTGATCGGTAAACAATGTAATTACGAGGTTATAATGGGATTCTTTTATCAGAATCATACACAGGGTGGTATTCTACTTTTTTCATGCATGTCTAAGTAATCCTCATGAAATCTGCTCTTTGAGCAGCCCCTACTTGTTCCGCGAAAACAGGTAGCCATCACTAGAGAGTGTTAACCTGGCACCTCAAAGATGCACGTACCTTGGTCGTACTATGCCTGCCCTGTAAACAGATGCCAACTTTCTCCAATCAGGGAGGGCTGATGTAAGGCAGTGATTCCTGCTCACAATGGAGATGAAATTTCTCATTTAGCAGCTAAGTTATGAAAATCTGTTTTTGTCCTTGAAAGGTCTTGGACTTTGTTCAGGCTTCAGAAGTGGCGTGATACTGCAAAGTCATGAAATGGGTGGCACCCAGACAGAAAGAGGTTTTTTTGTTTTGAAGGTAATTGTTTTCTTCCAGGTTAGAAGAAAATAACTAATGACATCTTAATATTCTGTGGCACTAGTGGGATTAATTCATCACATATATGCCTATAGTTGACTTTGAAAGGTTTAAAAAAAGCATAAAGGACCTTTAAATATGAACCAAATTAATGATGATATAAAGTGCAATACTGTTGTGCATTAGCTTGGATATCATTAAATAAAAAATTAAAAAAACAACTTTAAAACAATGCATTACTTGGATGAAGTAACTTCAGGCCCTCCACCAGAGGCCTTGGCACGTTGGGTTCACTGTGGCATCTTAGCTGTTTTGAAGACTGCACTGTTCTGCACAGAATTCTTAGTAGAAATTGATAAACACAGTTTATTTTAGGGGCAATCCTGATTACTTAAACTTTATTATTGCAGAAGTCTAAAGAAACAAAACTAAACATAAAGAAACAATTATTAACAAATTAAAGAAAATGTATTAACAATGGATAGCAAATGAAGGAAGAGATAGTGCATACTCCCTATGTGATCCCAAGGCATGGCGGCTGACATCACTAATGAACCTCTGAATGCATGTATCAATTTACTTAAACGAAAAAAGCACACAAATATTGGTCAAAAATATTGTCCAGTCAATGTATTGGTCTATTTCTTGTTTTTAAATGCTGTTTCTGGAATCTGCTGCAGTAACTCCCACAGCTTTCGGTGTACAAACCTATTATATCCAATAAAAAATGGAACCTCTAAGTCCTTGAGTCTCCATGACTTCTTAACTATCTGCTATCTTTGTGTTTCCTCACTTTGTGGTTTTTATTAGTTTATTTGAAAAAGATACCGCTGAGAGAAGCAGTAGCGGGTTTATGCTTTAAAGAACACACTTTTTGGAGCAGTCTCTTCTCCAGAAGACTTTATCTGGTCAGCTCTTCTAAGCTATCAATACAAATACTGACACCAACAAATTAGTGATAGCCTTTCCCAGACTACACACTGTGTTGCTGCCTCAGCATTTCACAGAGTAATTCGTGGCTGACAAGATTAAATTGATTTTACAGACCTTGTAAAATGAATTATCTTTTTACTTTTAACAGGGCACGCATACAACCAAAAACATCTTCTCGTTTTTAATTTGAATATAATGTGTAAATTGTAACTGAGGGCATAGTAAAAAAGCCAAAAGACAAGTAATTCAGTATAAAGCAGCAAAGATCCTGCAGTAGCAGCGGGTTCGGATGTTATCATCCTATAGAATGGCGATTATCAGTGGTTATCAGCCCCATTGAATGGCCTCAGTTGGTCCCTGCTCTGCCTGCTAGCAGGCTGTTATCAACCATTCTATCGGTGATAACAGCCTCTTGTCGCTAATAGAACTTTTTTTTTTTAACCTTTTTTTAAAAGCCTTTATAATTTTTTTGCGAATTTGAACAGAATATTAAGAATTTACCAAAAATACAAAAGCCAAACGTATCCGTCATAAAATTTTAATTAGGTATTTAGAAACAACTCACAAAAATCTAAAACCAGAGGTTTTTTGTTTTGTTTTGTTTTGTTTATTTTGTTTGCTTTTTCAGTGCATGTTATTGGTGATAACAAGCGGCTGATATCACCGATAGAATGGTTGATAACAGCCTGCTAGTAGGCAGATCAGGGACCAACTGAGGCCATTCAATGTGGCTGATAACCACTGATAATCGCCATTCTATACGATGATAATATCCGAAGCGGGTGGCAGTAGATCAGGAAGAAGACCACCGCTGACAAACTGCAACAAAAATGTTTTGGAAAACAGACTGACAACACAACAGCAGGATACAAGTGCAAAAGCTATAAAGACCATAGTCTACCACATCTGAGCGGACTCAGGATGTAGACCGGAAAAATATGTCCTACAATATTCATAGTTATAGAACAGGGGCATTCGTCTAGATCTCAGAATGGTCCAAAAGTTTATCTCACTCCCTCTTCGGTGTCCGTAACCAGTGGATGTTGCACAAAACTATGGATAATTGGAAAAGCATAAAAACTACAGGGGCAACTTTATTCTTTTTATTATATCTTTAGTTTAAACTTTGGGGTTTTTTTGGTGCTTTTTTTATGGTTACTGTATATTATTAAAGAATATATTACATACATCTTTAAAACATACCTCACTTCCTGATCTTTAAAGAACAATTTTCTGACCATCTTGAAGATTCTTGAGGTTGCGGAGAGCATCTGAAGACCTGCAGCTGGGCTGTCAAAGCTGCGCCTGATGAAAATTATTGTTTGAGCAAAACGATCATAAATTTATGTTACCACATAAAATGTCCAGTGGTCCAGATAAAATCTTCTCCGTGTCCAGAACCGGACCGGAGTCCGTCAGTTGGTGACCCCCACTATAGAGGGTAGTAGGTAAGGCATACATTGAATGAAATTACAAAGGGAATGGAATAGTGTACAAAAACATCTGTGCTGGAACTCCTGGAATCAAACTGGGAAACACCACCAAGAATGGCTGAGAATAATAAGGAAAAGAACAAGTGGATTTCAGATTAGAAAAATCTGCTAGCTTACTAACAGGTAGTCAGAGAAGACAGAGAAGAAGCTAATGATAAATAAAGGGTTTCATCAAGGTAAATTCAAAAAGAAGCAACATCACCTTGAAAAATGCCAAGGACTCAAAGAGGAAATTAAAGAACACCTCTAACTTAGCCACGAGTCTAACCTTCTCTATAAACTGGTATTATCACAGAAAAAAAATTAAGGTCCGACACAAATATCCCTAAACGTTTATCACCTTTTCTCATTGACAGTTTCTTTCTTAAGACCTACACAGGAAAGCAACTGTATGAGCAATAAAAAAAGGCAGCAGATTCGGGGTAACAGCCTGGCGAAGGAACGTTAAACATCCAGTGACATTCAGTTCAAAATGCAGTCTTTTCAACAATGCTCCCTTTTTGAAGCACACACTTTCTCTCTCCTTATCTGTGCCTGATAACCTTTGCAAGGTTTGCAACAAATGAAATGTTTTTTGTGAAAAGAGGCAGTTCCCCTCTGTGGTACACGCAGAGCTGATTTACACACAGAGAGCTATAACTCAAGTGGTCAGAGAGTCAAAGGTTTTTAATTTTATCAATCTGCAGTTATGATGCTATGCCAAACTAATAGCATTAAATGTCAATATTAGTAGCTGGAGCAAATTATTGGTAAAATATAAATGTAGATAATTACAGCAACAGATCCAAATTCTGACACTTTCATTAGTCTATGCAAGTGCCAAAACACCTTTCATGCCAGTTTTAAATTAGAGTATAGAGTATAAAAGAGCATTTGGAAGGTGGAAGAATTATGATAAAATGTCAAGCCTAGATTTTAAATAACAGAGAAACTTAGGAACAGTTGTAGCTTACTAGCTATTTTTTATCAAGGTTTTTTATGAAAACTTGAAATTTACACAATGACACAGGACCCAAGCACTCTACTAATTTGGAATTGATACTTCAAGTACAATAATGCATCATGGTGTCTAGTTCAAACCACCTCAAACTGGTTTCTGAAAAATTACAATTTTTGCTGTATTAGATTTCAATTCACAACTAGAGAACCTTTGGAATGAGATTGATTGGAAGATTTGCATCACAGATGTACTGCTGACATACTGCATCTGCGGTTGTGTGATTCTCTCCTGTCAGTATGGACCAAAATTGGAGTTGAATGATTTTAACACTTTGTTGAATCAATGCCGGAAAGACACTTCTGAATGCAGGCAAGTACAACCCAGTACTAAAACAATGAATTATTTTTAAAATTTCTTATAAATAAATGTGTCGTACAGACATTTTATCCCCACTTTGAAAAAAATAAAGTTGCTTATAAGACATATGCAAACCAATGGACCATTTTTCTTCAATCAGCAAAGTAGAAGGATGTCAAACTATTGTGCAGACCTTAAAAATAACAACAATAAGTAACCCTATACAAGTGTTATAAAAGAAATATTGAATGATAGAATGTATAAGTGGGGCAAACAGACACACAGACGTCCCCTGTGCAAACACAGACACAAGTTTGTATTTCCACCCAAATTTTGACTTTATATTAACTGATATTCATTTTTATAACTGCATTATTTCTAATGTTAACTATTACCAGTGTCATCCTAAGCTTAACATAAATTGGATTCATTGCATACCTCTAAACCTTACCCCTAACATTAAAAAATATTGGGATCTGCCACATTGGCGCCAGACTTTAATCTCAACAAGGCCCGTCAGTCTTTAGAGTGTTAGCTAATATACTGTATATATAAAAAAGATCCTAAATATTATGTATTTAGGACATATACACACACACCACTGATCACTTATACAATATCCCCTTACCTGAACCAGATTCCAGCCTTCCAAAGACTCTGCAATGATGGAAGTCACAGAGGGGCACACACCTCCGAAGATCATCAGGTGTTTGGGACCATAGCATATGGCGTCAAAGAAAGCCCTCAACCCTTTGGCATTGTCGCACTGCAGACACAGACAGATATGGGGGAGAGTGGGAGGTGGAGAGTGTTAGAGGACACAAAGACAGAAAAAATGGAGCATTTTGATTAGGCTTTATAGTAACCACAGCAATCAAACAACCTTAATAAATAAACCAGCTTCAAATACAGAGTCAAGAGTACTGCCACAAACATAAGAAAAAAATACACAAATCATAAAACAGAAGTGTGTAGTAGTATGGTTAGCTATATTCACACAACATAAAAAATGAGACCCAAATTCAATATTTTTGCTCATATCCTTTTCCAGCAGTGTGAATGGCTTAGTTCGAATTTCTCCCTAAGAGGCAATCTGATAGGAGCCATTTCCATATATGGTACTACGTCAGATATATATCCAGTAGTTTTGAAAGTCTCTGCAGTATGAACTGTCATGTCGCATTGTATCCGACCTTTATGGCTTTTTTCCTGACTCCAATTGCACATTCAAAGCGCAGTCTATCTATAGGTTCATGACAAATGACTTGGCCGATTTGGATTTTTTTCAAGTGACATATCCGACCTTAAAACATTTGGTGTGAGGGATAGCTGTTGAGTTAATGAATCAATGCAATCAGATGGTTTTCCTTAGATATAAAAGTTCCGGTGCCATAAACCATGAAAATAATTTTGGACATTAAGGACCAATGTTAATCTTCGCTGGGGCAGATGGTACAGTTTGCCTCACAGCGCTTCTCTGGAACTTTGCTCTGCAACCCCCCCTCTCAGCCCAAGACAAGGTCATAGGACACTGCCACTGAGATGGGCTTTGCTCCCCACTGTGTTTGAGAGCAGTAAAACACCACATCACACTGATTTCTTCCTCTTTTCCACCAAGCTTCCTTGGGATTCATCCTGGGGATTCCCCCCCACCGATTCACAGACACTTGCAAGTCTGGCATATCAGGGATAGTTTATAGCTAGAACAATATGTGTTTTGACGATTTTGATCATTTCATGTGACCATGGCCACCCCTGGCCAGTGTTGTATAAAGTACTGAAATCTCAGAGTCAAGTAAAAGTATAGGTACCGCTCCAAAATATGACTTTGGTAA
>JAUZNJ010031582.1:0-14147 GCA_034780135.1 Jordanella pulchra | reverse complement strand
CAGTATATAAACCCCTGTGTGTCGTTTCTTTGTTAGGTCAGTTATGTTTGTTTGTGCAGCCAGTTTGTTTACATTTTTTGCCTGAGTTCAGTTTTGTTTCTTTGACCTCTTTTATGAGCTCAGTTTATCTTTGTCATTTTTAATCTTTGGGTTAAAATTAAAAAAAAAACTAATTTTCTAATTAATATCCTGTGACTCCTTCTGTTTTTTTAACTCGGTCCATCACACTCTCTTTAATAATAAAGATGCTCTCATATCCATCAACTTCGCAGCCAAATCTAATGGCTTGACAGCTTTAGGTCCCGCTTCAGTGGACAGCAACGTCCAGACTGTATTCAAAAGTCTGTTCAAGTCTTGTCCCTCCTGGAATCAAATATTTTGGATTTATTTAGCACTGACCTTTTCTTCATTGTTTCCACACTATTCAAGAAGTTGCTAGCTGGCTTAGCCACAATAGTCTACTTCCTGGTTTACCCTCTGCACACATGCGTAGTATCCTACTTCGGTTGTAAATATACATGGAGGGATTTATTTACCAACAAACTGAGCAAAAAGAAAGTATAAAATAACCAAAAATATACCAGCAGAGTGAGTCACTGAATGAATAAAAATAGTCAAATAAGGTAATTATGCAATTTTAAAATGGAGGCTCATTTATCGACTTCATTTAGAGGATAAACAGATCCATGCTAAGATCCATTTAAGGCAACATCGAGTTTGTGATAAATGCTTTAAGGTCATAAGATTTGGAAGCAGAGTTCTCAGACAAGACTGAGGTCCAATCCTGAAACAGAGCAAAACTTAGTCCTTGATGGATTAATTTTCTCTGAAGTTAACATTAACTTAATGCTTTGAAATATTAAAATATAATAATAAAAAGAACAGTAAGAAAGGCATATTTCACGATACATTGTTTTGCCTACCAAGAAGACACACTATAGTTTTTTTTTTCTTTTTTTCTTATACTAAATGGAGCTCCTGATTTCTGTGGGATAACCTGGCAGAGAAAGTTAACCAAAACTATGAAGCTCTGTTCTACAACTGTGTTATAAAAACAAACATGTCTGACAGACAGGAGACAGGATTCTTCACATCTGTCTCCCTGTGGGTCTTTAACTTTGTCAAAGAAAAGTTTAGGAAAGGAAAAATTGATGAAAATCATGTGTATTTTAATTTGTTTAGGCAGCTGCAAAAACACTGACCAGGTCTTTCATCTCAGTATTGTGTGTTGTTTTGTGTGTTGGAGGTTGTTGTGTTATGAATATTTTGTTACAGTGTTTAGGAACGTGTCCAGAATGATTTTCACAGTGAGTTCCTTCAGTTTTAATGAGCTCACCTCTGTAACGCTGGAAGATTTCTTCACAAAACGAGGGAACACAAAGGAAAGGAAAATCATTGGCAGTCTTTTCCATGTTTCTGTCTGAACAGTTCTTATGAACCTTAAATCATGTTGAAAATTTACCCTAAACTCAGAGTTAGCAGTTTTAAAAGAAAACGGTAAATTAAGCAGTTGTCTTAACACAGTCAAGGAAATATTTAAAAAGAGCCCCGTTACGTTGAGCTTCAGTGCTGGAAGTCAACACCAGAAGTTAGGTCAGCTGAATTGGTTCAGATCTTTTTTGTTTGATCAGTTTTTATTTATTCTCCAATTTCAATCTTTTTTATATATAAATTAGTCCTGACTGCTGTTTGTATATATGCTCTGTATGCTGTTGTTTGATTACTTGATTGTCTGTATGGGTCTCTCTATTTTTCCATTGACTGCCATTAATTCCTGACCCTTACTCTAAGGATAAGGGGGGATAAGGCCCCACAAGGAGCAGTCAGTCCCCATAATGTGCTATTGTTCCAGAAAATAGATCCCACAATGTCTCAAATACAAGAATAAAAGGTTTACACTGGAAGTTGTTGGAGAAAAGAGTAAGGAAACCTAAACCTAAAGCCAGTGGATGTATTAACTAAACCTAATGTATGACCTGCAGTTTAACTTTAATCCTAACATTGGTGGATGAGAAGCTTGAATCTAAGGTCATTCGTTTTAAAGGAACTCCCTGTTGGGACCTGCTTTCAGCTACGTCGTTACACTTCTGGTGTGTACTTCCTGCACTGACGGCTTCCTGCTGTACAGATCTAGTGGTTTATTTAGGTTAGGAGCCCCTTTTTGCGCCTCACCTAAAGGTACCTTTTTGATGAAATGATAAAAATGTCTTCTTTTTAAGCCCTCCACTGACATGAATAATAACACGTGTTAACATTTGTCTTTGTTATTTAATAATTTAAATGGCATAATGGCCTTCCAGTTAACCTCATTACCTTTGACCTTTCACACCTGTGCTCAGAGAGTCATCTAGGAGCTGGAACCCTGAATAATTTGTTATTCTTCTATCAGTCAGCTTACAGTAAATTTTAAATGTCTTGTATTAAAATGGACAATCTGTTTGGTGTATAGAAATTATTAAAAATGTGACTTAAAACTCATTTCACTACATGTGACTGGAGAAGATGATCATCGATTAAATATTTCACAGTTTCTTTTGTCACAAAAATCCGGCACCAAAAGTATTATTATTGGCATAAATCAACTAAGTCGCATTATATGAATCCATGACATTATAGGGCACATTGTTTCAGCCCGTGCTATGATGCTTTCACATTTCATATTTGTCTAACTGACAGCCGGGTTCCAGTTTATGTAGGATAGACCAGGATACTGCAGGTGAAGCTGCTTTAGCAACCAGACATGCATCCATTTGTAAAAGCACTGCTGAATTTATGCTATTTTTTAAAAGCAAATTCAATTCAGTGTTTATTTTTCCTCCCATTACCTTTTGTCTTTCTCCATTAAACTTAAAATTAACACAATAAAAGCTTTTCTGTGAGGAGAAACAGATAGATCTGTGAAACAGGCTACTGCTAAACTGCTAGTCCTGTTTTATTCCAGAGCATAGTTTTGTAACCGAGACAGACAAGGAATTGTTTCAGTGCTGGTTTATCTGACGCGCTAACCTCACACAAACTTTTAAACCTCTTAAATACAACCTGATGTTTCAAATAAAGTCCTGACCAGTAAAACACAACTTTTTATCATCTCTGTTTGTTTACAGCCTGCCTCTGATTCCCCTCAAAGTGATCATTAACGAGATGAAAACACTGCTGGTAACCATACCACATTTTTTCCAAGTCAGCAGCTCTTTTAAACAACCTCATACAGAACTCTGATCCATTAGGTTCTCCTTCTATCATCTTTTCAGTTTTTATTTTATATCTTTTCAACCTATCAAACAAAAATTTAACACATAATTATAATGCATTTACAGCCAGTTATCCACTTAGGAGATTTATGTACTTTATAGGATGTTTAGGGTGCAAATGTGTCTGTAACATCATGATACAGTCCTGCTGGCTTACAGATGTTGCTGTTTAAATGGTTAAAACCCTCCCTTGCATGTTTGCCCGTTGATAGAATGGGTGATCTCATTGTGCTGAAAACCACAACACTGTAGTTCAGCCCTGCTGGGTCCTGTGACAGGAACACTGAGCCCAGAAAATGGAGATATTGTTTAACTTCCTCCTCTGATAAACAATTTTGTTTATCAGAAACATAGCCAATGTGTAATGAGATCATATATATATGGAATATTTTGTTATTGTTTAATATCATTCTGAGTTAGAGTGATTTTAGGGTTGATTCTGTTAACATAGAACATAAAGAAGTGAGGGACCAGCCTGGCTGGCCGTTCAAAGTCATCTACTCCATAAACTACTATTTTTAACTATTCGGCAGCTGAATGCTTAACTAGTGAATTCATCCCATTGGTTTCCAAACCTGCTCCTCAGCACCAAATATCCTGCATGTTTCAGGTGTTTCCTCCACACATCTGATGGTTGCTGAGCTGAGGTCCGTTTCACTGATCAGTTTTAACAAACTCAGACTCAAATCCTCAATTCTGAACTGATCAAACTCGAGGTTGGAAACTGTACGATTGTTTGTCAAAATGTCCGCCCTAACACCTCAATCACTACACATAGTGGACTTTATGGTGCACTCCGTTAAATGGCCATTTGGACAGATGACCACTACTTTTCATTCCCCGTTGGTCACATGACTCCAGCTCCTTCCAGCTCCAAAATATACCCCATGATGCTTTGCAAGGAGAGATCTTTCAAAGCATTCTAGGATATATCTGCTTGTCTGGTGACGATCGATGTACACCACTTTCCAAGCTGCATTGTGGGAAATTTAGAGTGCGCTATTCTTTCGTTCACTAGACAGAGTTTTCATTAAACCTGTGAAAGGACCCCAGATTATGTTATAATGTGATTGAGGTGTGCTGGAGAGGACACATCTAAAACATGAGGGACTAGGACTGAAAACCGCTGCCATAGCCTTGGAGATTCTTCTGACTCTTAAACTTTGTTCACACAAAAACAAACATGGAATATTTTCATATACAGCTTAGAAAAAACTATTTTTCTACACACTGAAGCATCAAAACTATCTGATTTTTCCACTCTGGGAACAGGTTTCATCGTTCATGCCCTCTTAAAATGCCGCCTCTATTTGGATACATGTGTCTTACCTCCAGAAACATGAAGTCATCTAAATGGTATCTGTCTGATGACAAAATCACTGACATCCGTCAGTCTTGAAAAGTTTACAAAGCCTTTTCTGGGGGTTTGGGGGACTCTGGTGAATCACAGGAAGAACCACAAATGAGAAAAATCTGGAATACTGGTGGACCTTTCCCAGGAGCAGTCGGCCTTCAAAAATTACTGCTTTGACAACTCTTCCTGGAGATGACAAAACAACCAAGAACAACATCTAAAGCTCTGCAGGCTCTAAAAGGCTTAGTTGAAGTTTAATGCTTTCAACAAGAGAGAAAAGAACCCAAACGTTTTGACATTCTGTGGACTGACAAGAAAACAGCATCAGAAGAGAATTATGACAGAAAAACACTGTGATAGTGAGGTGCTGATCATTGGCTGCTTGAATTCATCAGGATCGGATGATTTTTGATGATTATTCAAAGCATTTTTTTTCAACCTACAGTAGAAAATCCAAATAGAAAACGTCTGGCTTGAGCTCAAGGTACGAGGTGAATTTAGCTCCATTACTGCTGCAAGCAAGGAGGCATTTTGTAAATTATAATTAAAACATGTCAATCCTAAACTGAAAAAAAGTTTTTAACTGTAATTGTGCTGTTTTCTTAGATTTTATTATAATTGTTAAAATTTACTTTAGTTTTTACAGATGTAACATTTTTCTCTTTTTAAATATCTGTTTTTTAGCTTTACTAATTGCATTATTTTCAAATTGCCTTTTACAAATGACATTCGTTTCACTTCAAGCCTAATAAGTCTGCTTACTGTTGAACAATAAAGATCTTGTTGCAAACATCTATGAAGACCAATTGAAATGTGTCTTGGCTCCTCACTCCAGAGGACAGCGCGCCCCCAGAGGTGAAGAGAATGTGATCTGGAAAATATTATTTAAAAATAATTCATTTGGTAAAACTGAATCCTAAAAGTAAAAATCTGGAAAAAATAAAAATACAGAATCTGTAAATAAAAAAATAAATAAATAAAAAATAAATAAAAAATGGTTAGCTAAAGTGTAAAAAGAGACAAAAAAGATACAAACATGCAATTAAAAAATATATATATGTAAAAATAATTTTGAAAAAAAAAGACAGCAAAGTTACTCTCTAAACCTTCTTTTGATTAAAACATTTTTAAAAGTTTAGTTTCTGGGTTACATTTTTTTTTATTTGCAATTTACTGAACGTGTTTTCTCAATTTTCCATTTAAAAACAAGTTATATGCTTGTAACAATTATGGAGCAAAATTCACTCCGATTTAATCAAAAGGGAAAAAAAAACATTAATATATATATATTTTTTGATGAGGTCTAGTCAAAGTCCAGATTTATGTCTGATAAAGATGCTGTAGCACAAACTCAACTGGACATGAACACGTTCAAGGTGGCTGATTTTAAACAAATTCTCACTGACGAATAATAGCTCACGTTTCCTCTACAGTGAGTGCAGACTCATTCACAAATACAAACATATGGTAGCAGCTGTTGCCGCAGAGGGTGGAACAGCGTGTTAGTAGGTCTAGGGTTTAAATCCCCAGCAGTGGGTGAACAAAACCAAAGAATAGGAAACTAAATTTAAAAATGTGCTTATTGGTTGGATGGATTATGAGATGACAGGGAGTTTCATACAGTTTGTCTCAATTGTTTACACAAAAGAGGGAAACTTGAAACTGTAAACCCAAGTCCTGCTCTTCTGTCTCGATGTATCTTCAAATCACAAAAAAAAGCACTTCATGCAGTTTTTATGCATTTAGCACATTTTTTTATAAGGAAAATATCGCCTTTTTCACCAGGAGTGGACTGTCATTCAAAATGTAAAAGCAATTTGCCCGACTCATCACATGGCAAACAATCACAGAGTTACATAGTTTGCAATCAGAGCTGGAGCAGAAAAAGTCAAGGTTGAGATTGTAAACTTTAATGTTTAATGTTCAACTTTCTGTTGGATAGATGTATTTTTTGGTGGGAATAATAACATATACTGAAAGGTTTATAAGATGTACTGTTTTATGTGTTTTGCATTTGCAAGTATTGAAAAAAAAAATGTAAAACACTAAAGAGAAAAAGGTCGAAGTCATGATTTCCATTCATCATTGTGCTTTAAATGAGCTCATTTATTGATTATATGGTTCTTATTAAAATGTATTCACTTGATGGTTTGTGTGAGCCATTTGTAAGCAAAGTAGCTCTCTGAGAGGAATTCATATTGTTTTGAAAGCAAAGTTTGATCTTGCACGAGAATTGTTGAGTTATGTGTGTAAAGTTCTGAGAATATGAGGTATGTTTTCAAAGAATTAGAGTAAACATTTGAGAAAAACTGCAAAAAGAGTAGAAGTAGGTCAGACTGAGCTCAGCTACAGTCAAACATGCCGTGCTGCATGCAGGGGTCATGACTTGGAGAGGGTGTTAGTAAGTGAAAGCAGATGGGAGCATGCTTTGAATGCAAAAGCGCCCAGTCAGACACTTCAACATATCTGCCATACCAGGAACACAACTATGAGTGAGTGGGAAGTTGGTGATGGGCTTGCAGGCGATCTTTGACTTTATTGTGCACAGAAACATATCTTATAAAGAAGTAGCTTCAAGACCATTCTGCACAAAAGATGCATGATTGTCTTTCTTGAAAAGCATGAAATTCATTTTGAGAACAACAGGAAACCTCATCCATAGTTATTTGTTTTGCTGCTAAATAGGAAGAAATGTGGAATTCAGTTTGCAGATTGTTGCATAGGTGCAGAAAAAAAAATCAGCTTTAAAAGAAAAGGCCAAATGTCCAAGAGCCTTGTTTGCATATATAAAGCCATTATATTTTAGATGGTAAATGTGACTGATATTGATTCAAATATGACTGTATATAAACAACGGACTTATAAAATCCACAATTAGAAATATTAAATGTCTGTTTAAATAATTAGAAATACTTCTAAAATAATAAATCAGATGTAATTAAAATATAAATAATTAATTCACTCTGTATTTGTATATAAATATGAAGTACAATATTTCTGTGTATTTTCAGGGGGTTATCAGTGTTTGATGTTATTTTTGGGGGTTATGTGATGGAAAGTTGGGGAACCTAAGTCACAACCCAATACAAAGAGTTATCTGAGATACTTAGACAGTTACCATAAATGTGGGAAATGCTTTGTCATGTTCATGTTTACATGCAAGGCATCCTGCTGTTTATATACAGCCTTTGCAAAGTTTACACTCTCTGATGTCTGTGATGAGAAAAATGAAGTGAAATATATCCTGTTGGAACTGAAAAATCCTACAGCGCTTAAACTCTTAAAAGGAGTAAAAAACTGAAACTTAGCTAATGCATATTTGGCTTCAGTTTGTTTTAGGTTACATCCCATCAGTTACAGCTGCACTATAAAGGAACAAGGCCTAGCAATAACAGAAGATTTAACAAAACAGATATTTGAGTCAGAAAAGAAATTATTGATTTCAGCAGTTTGTTTGACAGATTGTTCAATCAAAAGTTAAAATAAGGAATTTTCAGTTTTTCTACACGTTTTAGGTTTCATGGAGTTTTATTCACATCAGTTAAATGCACTGAATTGTATAGTTCTTGCCCAGTGCTCTCAGAATCAGAGAGTTTCTGATGACCTAAGGGGTCTGCATGGTTCATATTTGAAAACTCAGGATGTTCATTTGGAGAAAAGATTTTTCAGGCCTTAGAGGCTTAGGGCAGAAATCAGGGAGATAATATCTCCTATCGCTGATTCGGACTGTGCCTGTTGCATTAGATGACCTGTTTGTCTTTTTTTTGGCTAAAACCTGTATAGACACTGTTGCAGCTTTTCCATCAGGAGAGGAAAAATAGCATTCATGCTCCTGGCCTCTGTTTGTGTTAACCAACAGGAAAGAATATTTGAAGAAAGTTCATCTCACTCCCATAACTTCAACAATGACTGCTTCCAGGGTTCCCAGTGCTGACCTCAAGCTTCATCTGCCTGGGGGGGAAAGTAACTAGGAGGAAACAGATCACCTCCACCCATTTCAGTTTCCTTCCTATTCCTGCCACCCAAACAGTGCCAATCTTTGAGAATCTGACCGCATTCTCACTGCTATGTACAGAGATATACATATTTTCCTCCGACATATGTGCAGACTGCCATGAACTGCTGACTCTTTGTTATTTTCAGGAGATTTTCCTTTGTCTGCCCTTTGAAAATTAAACATACAAAACATCTTTTAGTTTTTGCACATTTATCATGTACTTTTAGCTTTGTGTATCTTTCCCTAAAGAGAAAAAAACATGCAGCAACACTGAAAACTAAGAGTAGTCTGACTCATCAACATAACCTGGCTGTGTTTGGACTGTGGGAAGAAACCAGAGGACCAGGATACAGTCCCAGCATGCCAGCTTCTCATGCACAGGCCTCACCAAAGGCACTCCACCAGTTCATTTCACTTTCCACAGATTAGGAACCAACCAGACCGTTGTGCTTCATGCAGGAAATGCTGGTGGCCAAATACAGACATTTCCTGCACTCAATCCAATATTGGTAAATGACTGTAATACAATCTTTCACATATTGGTTTCGTAGGTAAAGAATTTAACAATACCAGTAAAAGCACACCCTTCCCTTTTCCACATATTGTTACAGTAGTTACTTTTTCTCTGGTTTTAACATTTTGTTGAAGCACATTTGGCTGCAATTACAGCCTCACATCTTCCTTCATGTGTCTGTATTTCACATTTCCTCCCATTCAGAACCTCAGCATCAGTACCATGATGAACAGCAGGGATAGTGTGGATCAAAAGCAGCAGCTATGCTGCATATCTGCTTTCACTAACAGGGGTTTTCACCTCTGATCCACTTTGCTCTAATGGAAGACATTTCATTATAAATATTGAAGGAAATAAAAACAAAACTTTTTTTTTTTGAGCCTTTTACAGCACTAGTGGCTCATTTTTCTGACAGTAGGCTGACAGGAAAGGGGATATGAGAGAGGGGGAGAGACATGTGGGAAAGGACCACAAGCCAGATTCGAACCTGGGTCGCCCGCGTCGAGGACTAAGGCCTCCGTACATGGGTCGTGCGCACTAACCACTCCGCCACCTGCACGCCCGACAAAACTTGTTTTTATGGTGTTTTTATGGTGGATGGAACAAGGTGATGTTAAGCAGTTTATGTGCATCTTTCTCACCGTCTTCCTTACTTTCTCAGTTTGGCAAAGCAACCAGATCATAAGACACAGTCCTAGTGGCTCCTAAGCTATTCAGTTTCCAAATACCAGAAACTACAAGGGAATTCATCAGAGTTCAATTCTGCCAATTCTTTCCTTCCACATCTGTTCATTGACACAATTTGATGTTGGACACCTGCAGGTGATTTGTGGCCTTGATTGCTCTGTTTTGTGTCTGAAATACACGATCATCTGTGACTACTAAATCATCCTTAACTGCATTTAGCAAAGGTGGACTCTGATTAAGGTGTGGCAACATTTCAAGAATGAATAGGAGTCAATTATTATCATACCTTCACTCAAAGAGTGTAAATGTAACTGGAACCACTTTGAGGTTTGGTTGATTGGAGCTGAAGAAGACTTTAGACCACAGACAGCGCCCATCTACTGCAGATATTTACCTCCTATAACCAACCTATAATAGAGGGAATCAGATGGATCCAAAGTAAGCTTTATTTAAAACGATAAACACTGCAGGGTTGATGCGTTCCTCTCCACCAGTGAGCTTTTACACGTTCAGTGTTGTGTTTGTTGGCACAGCTGAAGGCCATGCTGTCGAGCTGGGACACTGTGAACGGAAGCTCCACATCTGCTTTTAATGCCTTTTGGACGGTGCCTGTTGATTTGGCTGCTGGCTGTAAGCCAGCTTTAGCTGCTTCCAATGTGCTGCCGCTCCAGTCGCAAACAAGAGGCGAGAACCAAGAAAGACGGAGAGCAGAAGCCCTGGGAGGGTGATTCATGGTACTGGGACCATCACAAGGACAATTTTTCATTTTTTTAATGGTGGTGGCATATCTTAGCGACGGATCCTGAGCGCTTTTGGCAACATGTAAGAAAAACAATATTGTTTGCTCTTAGTCACGGTCTCCATGGTGGCTGATTGCTGGTTATGTTCTGTTGTTTTCCCAACCATTTCTTTCCTTATAATAAACACTCTCCCAGCTGTGAATGTGTCCCAAATCCCAGTAAGATGGAGCAAATGTGAAGACAAACATGCCCTAAATGGACTTTATGTGCTGCCAGACTTTCTCCAAACTTTTTTTCAGATCCACCAGACTGACCTACTTCTGAACCTCTGCCATCGTTTAATTGATGGTTGTTTGCTTTTGCCCTATTCTGACATAATCACTCCAGATCCACTTAGTTTAGAATCTGGACTGACCTCCCTCAGTCCAGCAGTACGTCAAACCTGGCAAACTAAATGTTTAGTTTGAAACAGCACATTTCAGTGGCCGTAGGAGGGATTGGACCAGAACCAAATCAGGCGTAACATAATGACCACCTGCCTGTGAGTGAGCTGCTAGATCACACATCCAGACATGGACTCCTTTGACCCTGAGGTGCGCAGTGGGGTCAGAGTTTCATGACATCTGGACATCACTAGAAATGGTGCCCGTTTTCTAGGCTGTTCGGTTCTGTGTAAAAACTTCAGTGTATAATTAAACCAAAAAAACATAAATTAAAAGTGAAATCATTTGACATTTTCTGGCAAATTCAATCTAGTGTGCAAGTTCCCAAAGCCGGGGGGTGTAACACACTGGGTATGACCAGTTAGACGGTGAAAGCTAGACTTCATCCATCCATCCATTTTCTTTACACCCTTGTCCCTAATGGGGTCGGGAGTCTTGCTGGTGCCTATCTCCAGCTGCTTTTCATGCGAGAGGCGGGGTACACCCTGGACAGGTCGCCGGTCTGTCGCAGGGCAACATAGAGACAAACAGGACAAACAACCATGCACACTCACACTCACACCTAGGGAGAAATTTAGGGAGACCAATTGACCTAACAGTCATATTTTTGGACTGTGGGAGAAAGCTGGAGAACCCGGAGAGAACCCACGCATGCACGGGGAGAACATGCAAACTCCATGCAGAAAGACCCCAGACCGGAAATTGAACCCAGGACCTTCTTGCTGCAAGGTAACAGCTCTACCAGCTGCGTCACCGTACAGCCTGAAAGCTAGACATGATAATAATACTGATTCCTGCTTGGCTTTGCATAAAGCCATGATAAGTGGAACTGATTACGTCTCATTCATTCATTGTGTGCAAAGTTCAGTTATTCTATTAAAGTTCTTCATAAACAGAATTATAAATAAATAAACCTTTTATTTGAAGGTGCATTAAAAAGAAAACATCAGACTATATTTACAATAATGCTCAGCTGTGGTGTAGATTTTATTGGGAAGTAATGTACTTTCTATAAAGGAGACGCATAATACGGACGTCAATGGATATAAAGCACTTCAGAGACATAACCCACAAGGAAGAATTATGAAAGCTTGTCTGCCAATTAGAAGTAATAAGCTTGTCTCTTTAGATATCATGTCTTGAAATACTCCATGTCTTCTTGAAGCTTTCAAAGCAAACCAAAGACATTTCTTCACGCCTCAGTTGTTTTAAACATACCCTGACAGTTTTCTAAAATAAAATTCATTTTCTGTGGTCGTCTACAGACCCATTTTATTTGCACTTTCTCAGAAGAAAACCACCTGCATCAACCTCATTTTATGACAGCATGAGAAAAAGCTTCTGTGGGCTGATATTTGTGGGATTTTATCTGTGCCAGAGTCTTCAGAGCAACATCTTCCCACAGTCTGAGCAGACATTCAGGGATTACTGAGGAAATACCATCCGGTGCAGAGCAAGGTGGGAGAGGGACAGAGCGGGGTCATGGTGCAGTCTGGACTCTCATTAGCATGTGTTTAATAAGCCGTATCAAACTATAAGGAAGCAAAGGAAATTAAAAATGGACATTAAAGAATAAAAGCATACTTTAACTTTTATTGTGAAAGCTCTCTTGCATCTCTTTGGTCATATTCTGCAGATTTAAAGGTAAACAACTAATTTGTTACAATGTGCACCTGAAACAACATTAAGGTTTTTTTGATGGCCATCACCTTTTCTCATGAATTAGAAGTTAACTAGTTAGATAGTGAAATTAAATAAAAATAAAGACCTGAAATATTAGATTTCTATAACCTGAAATGATTAATGATAATTAATCTTTAATGGGTCTAACTACAGGGAATTTAAAGTGGATATTAATTGAGGTTTTTCTGGTCTGGTGTCTTCCTTTATCTCTGGCCTTGTTGTTCACAGTGTGGAAGGTAACAGGAAGTAGCAGTGTGCACTAGGCGAGCGAAGTTAGCGAGTGCTGTTAGTGAAGAAGGCTCCAGTGAGACGTTGAAAGGAAGAACAGGTGAAAGATTAGAGAGTCTTGGAGAAAGGAGCCTCCAGGTACCAGTCAGGAGGGTAAGTGGTCCAAGTATTTTATTTTTAAGCCCTGAAGGGTAAATGGAAAAAAGTTTCTTTTTTTACACACTAAGATATTTTAAATTATTGTTGTTGTTGTTGTTCATTTCTTGTTTAGCCCTGCAGTTAGAAAAGATGTGCAGAGTCAAATATTTAAATTAAGTTCTCTTAGGCCCAGAAAGGCAAGAGAGAAAAAAATGGGGGAGAGGTTTTTTTTTAAGTTTTTGTGTGTGAGTGAGCGTTGAATGTTTGTTATTGTAATACTTCGCTCTACCACTAGAGGCACTGCGGAAAAACAACAGACTTCTGAGATCTGCATTTGTTTTTTTTTGTCTCTTGTTATTTTGTTTTGTCGGTTTAGTTATTGACTGGATTAATGAACCAACCTGAAAATATGTTTTTTTGTTCTCAGTTATTGTTTTTTGTTTCTACTTTAATTAACTGTTTTTAGCTGAGCAAACATAGCTGTTGTCACTAAAATAGATTTAAAATCTTATAATAATCATTAAAGTGTTTATTCTAACATTTGCCTGTAGGTTGCCCCTTTGGGAATTATTGTGACAAGCTATGGAAATCCTTACTGAGAGCAGTTTGAAGGCTCTCCGCAAAATATAGCCTCGGTCCCAATAAAAAGGAATTATGTTGGGCAATTCTGATTAGTCCTACAAACATATTATCAATATTTTAGTTCATTCTATATTGCACATAACACAAAATTGGCATAAGAAACAGTATCATGAACAACAAATACACAGTTTATGTGGGTTGTTTTTTTATATCATTTAAAATAATCTATGTTGCTGTGGTTTAAAATTTGTAATTGTGTTGACTTGGTTTCCACTTCAAGACTTTTCACTTTTCACTGTTTTTCTTTAACATTACAGACAGCTCATAGTGAAGTCCTGTGATTTTATGTTGCCTTAGTTAAAGAGGTAACTCTCAATTACAAACAATTACAAAATAAACATCAACATGTTTTCTTACTTGCCTTTCAGGGCTAAATAGAAAAAAAAAGAAAACTCAAGAAAGAAAGAAAGAAAGAAAGAAAGAAAGAAAGAAAGAAAGAAAGAAAGAAAGAAAGAAAGAAAGAAAGAAAG
>JAUZNJ010031580.1:0-14148 GCA_034780135.1 Jordanella pulchra | reverse complement strand
TAAAAAATTCCTAGTTTGTGAACTCCTTCACTAACAATGGCAATAAATCCTATTCTGATTCTGATTCTGATTCTGATGCAGCCACCTTTAAGCAGCACAATTCTAGAACCTGACTCATCCTGTAGACAAAATGTATGTAACTGTGCCTGGTTTGCAGCCACAACTGTAAGCTTTGCTCACAAATCCTCTTTCAGTGCAAACATTATTTAGGGTTTACTGATCAACACTCCAAAATATTTTCTTTGTTGCTCTTAAGATAGAAAATATCAAATGGCCTTTACACACACAGCTACTATAAAAACTTTGAAAACTGTTTACACTTTTCCCTGCACCTCACAACTATTTATTACTTTGAGTGAATCTACATTTGGGCAACAGACTGAAGGTCATGGATTAAAAATGATGAAATGCAATCAGGTTTAAGGGCCGTAAAGATTTTTGCAGGGTCTTGTATGCTATACTGTTGCATCAACTAAACCTACAGTATGTGAATATACAAGCTGTGAAATGTTCCAGGCCTGCTATCGAGGTGTAGAGGACTTTTTTTGTCATGACTCTCGTGCAGCAAAGGTTTATTCCATCTCTGACTGATATCAACTGTGGTGAAAGCTATTTTCAAACTCTGGTGTAATTATTTGACTGCTTTTTTTAATGAAATCCCAGATTGGCTGCAGCTCAATATGTTGCAGTCATACTGTGAATTCATTTTGGTACAGTTACTTTGTTTGGAGTTTTCTTTGACGGTTTTTGTTTTTGCTTAACAAACTGAACGAAATGTTCTTCGTGTCGATCCAAGAAACTGCAGAGCTGTGTCCAAAAATAAGACCAAACACCCCACTCGTATTGCATACTTTAACAGTGCACTCGGTCCACTCAGGCTTTTTAACCTCCAATGTTGTTAATGATGTGCTCCAACGAGTTATTTGAAGGAAGTGAGACCATATAGGTCAAGTGAGGGACAAAGTTTTCATGGTGTGAGAGGAAAGTGGAAAAGATAACCACTGTCATCAAAGGTTTTGAATGAGCTTCTGAGGGTTTTTGAGTCATCCTTTTTTTTAAAAAAAGACATTTTGTAAGATAACACAAATGTTGCTGCATTTTCTGTAAAAACTCCATTACGTTGCTAAACCTTAAACTGATGTGATTATAGATAAGATCTTCAGGTCCCTCAGGGCAAACCCTGGTGCGAAGCAGACAGTGATGAAATATTCTGAAAACGAGAAGAAAACACGTTTGATACAAATCTCAGCTTCAGAATATAAGTCTCCATTCTGTTTGCATTCATTCCAGCCAAAGAAATATCATACAGAGGCATAATTGCCAAATTGGGTAATAACCAAACAATTTATTTTCTTTTTGCAAAATCTCCCCCTGAAACAAGTATGTTTTTACATTTCTTGTTGTATTGTTATCCTTTCTTTTGTTTTTAAACCTTCTGTTGCTTCCCAGCAGACAATGGAGGAGTTAGAGCTGCAGAAGAGACTTATATATCAGGTGGAGGAGAACCTAAAAGTTGCATAAACTTAACTTAGTAAATATGTCCCAACATATCTAAACTACAAAACAATACTTTGGAATTTCCTGAAATTGAAACATGCTTCTTTAGGAGACTTTAGAGCTTGAAAAAATGTTCCCATCTGATCTCCATACATTGAGCAGATGTAACAGACAGCCTAATGGTACTTCATAATAACAGCAGCAGTTGGCTCCACTATTAGCATGGAAATAACAAATATCCATTTCAAACTCCTCTTTGCACCAGCCATCTATTTTATACTTCTCTTTGCTTCAGAACTTTCTTTCAGCATAGTGAAGATGAAAAGACAAGATGGATAGATTATTTAGATTATGGATTCATATTCCTGAAGATAAAATAGTGGGTTTTTGGAGCAGAGATGAAGATGATGGTAAAATTGAAAACATTTCAAAGATCAACATGTTTGAGGTTTTTATTGGAAAAAATACTTGAATCTTTATTTTTTTATGCCATCTTTAATTACAACCAACAACATCAAGCTTGCATGAACTTAATGATTCTAACATGCAGAGCTTGTTTAAGATATATGAACCTTTCATCATATCTACTTGTTAAGAAGGATTACATTGTCTAATCAGCATTTCAACTGAAAGGAAAATAATTATGTTTGTCAGATCTGAGTTATAAAGCTGTCCCTTTAAAAGGAAAAATGGTTTGAATTCATTGTCTTTGTGAAATGAATTTCTCTACAAATGAGTATGAAACATTATCTTAGGTAAATATCACTCAATCAAACTTTATTTGGAAAGCACAACTAATAATAATGAGTATCAAACAAAGTGCTTTTAATCGACAAGCATGTAAAATACTAGACAATTTAAAATGAACAAAAAAATAACCTAATATAAAAAAGAAATCGAAAATTATAGCTAGTTTGTTAACAGGAAAAGATGCGGAAGATAGGGTCAAATAGAGACAGATGAGTTGCCGTGGCAACCTCCGAAAGTGAAATGCTGAAAGACATAGAAGATGTTTTAACTGAGGATATTTCATTGTCGACTGAACAAAAAAAGAAAGAAAAAAAACATTTATAAAGATATTCAAAGGTTGAAAATTTTACTATAAACATAGAAATAAAAAAACATGTGAAAGATCAAAGTACTTTTTTTGTTTTTCTGACACTAGTGGCTCATTTTTCAGAAAGTAGGCTGATAGGAAAGGGGGCATGAGGCATCACCTGCACGCCCAGATCAAACTACATTTAATGTGGTTAAATATTCTCAATCGAAAATGGAATAAATAGATAAGGATATAGTACTTGTTAAAATTGTTAGATAAAAATAAAGCAGAACGCAGGAGGACATTTGCATTTTATTGCAGTTTTTAAAACAATAAGAAAATACATATTAAACGCATAAATCAAACTGTAATGATTAAAAACGGAGAAATGCAAACAATAGAGAAGTTAAGAAAATCAAAAACTTCAAAACGTGGCACTTACAATGCAATCATTAAATATGAACTTCCTCATGTTTATGATAAGGAAATTGTTATTAAAAGCTAAAGAATAATTAACTAAAACGAATTAATTTAAAATAAGACTAAAAATGTATGCTTTTAATTTATTCTTAAACCTTTCTGCCCACCGGTTTTCAGGAAGGCTTTACCATATATGAAGGCTGCAGGAAATACATCTGTACTGTGAATATTAACAAACACAACCTAAAGGAGTCCTCGTTTTATGAACCTAATTAATAGATTTTCCATCAAATCATTTAGTCTGTTATCGGATTAATCAAGGAGGCATTTCCAGGATTACTGCGCTGTCTGACTCTGAGCGATTTCTGTCTAACAACCAGGTTCAGATGTTCAGTAAAATTAGAATTCAGCATCAATAAAAACAGGGCTACATACTAACAGCTTTCTGTTATCTTTCGGATACACATGGACTCAAACATTCAGATTTCTGTGCATATTATGAGGAATAGTTCACTGATCCTTAAATAACTCAAACTGTGGCCCCAGTTTCTCACAGCTTGATTTCTTCCACAGAGCTTTGCCCACACAAAGGGGATGGTAAAGGTCTAACAAAAGGTAAATGACTGGTTTGCTGTGATTAGAGGAAAATGTGACTGTATATTTAAAATCAGCCACTCAAACCCACTCATTTTCTAATTTCATGTTAAGAATGTCATAACCTTCAGAGACCCAGTGAGGCATTTTGGGGTTAAAAGGTTTATTAATGGTCTGCTACGTGTTAAATGAAAAGGTTTCATGTGTGCACAGTTAATTTAAATCCATCGCTTTCATTTACCTTGAAATGCAAAGACCTATTTGTGTTAAAAAAAGCAAAAATATTTTTCTTCCTTTAATATACAAAAAAGGTATGTCTTCCGTATCGTATGAATTCCACCAAAATATTATGTTTAATCTAAGAGGAGAAGAATCTAAATCAAAGGGAAGCAATAAAGATATGACTGTCAGAGATAGCTACCTGTGTGTCTGTAGTGCATAACCTGCATGTTTGCATTCAATCTGTAGGCATATACAAAGCAAATGCCCCAGAAAAATATTCTCTGCTGACATTACATTATTGATAGATGATTAAAGTCAGAGGATAAGGTATCTCTGAAGCTCCAGGATATTTGACTTTCCAGCTCTTCCTCGAAACTCAAACACTTTTCCAGTCTTGATTTAGTCTTCTACCTTCATATGTACCAGTCGCAGAGTTACCATGACCCCTCTTGGTCTTTTTGTTTAACTCTATTATCTTTTTTATTCTATCAAATTTGCATCGAGTTACACCTGAGTTGGAAATTCTACAGGAAGTCTGCTCAGCAGAGAGCCTACAATCTAGTTTGCTTTTCAAGATAATCAAAATAAGATGTTCATACATTCTGCCACTAACATTGCATGTTTTTTATCTGATTTTGAAGAGTAGCTAAGATTAATCCTTGGACAATGTTATGCAAATGCTTTGGAGTTGTTATTATACAGGAAACAATAGCAATGCTAACATTGCCTGGATACTGTAAAATAAGAAAGAAGGATGTTACTGTTAAAAAAATAACAGAAGCAAAAAAACAAATAAATGAAGGAGATGTTTGTTGCAGGATTTAGAAAGAACCTTTATTTTAAAGAACATTGAAGAAGTATTAAGTTACATTTATTTTATATAAATTGTTAGAAGTGTAATAGTATTAACTGGGCAATATATTAAAAACATTTAATTTTCAAAATGAAGTATTTTTCCCACTTAATAAATGAAGTCATATTAGTGATTTTTTTTTCACACAATTTTATAACATTGCAATAGAAGATTAGATTCATTAATTAAAGTTTTTTTTTTTGCATCATTATTTAAAGTTGTATGTAAATATGTAGGGAATCTGTATATTTTTCTAACATGTATGACAGGAAGTACATTTTTTAATGAGCTAAAAAGAGATGAACATTACAATTTGATCCAAACACCAGCATGCTGGTCAAACTGATCAGCATTGAGGAGACAGTAAAAACAGTTTTTGTTGTTTGTTAAGCAGCACAATTGAAAATTGGTGTGTTAAGCTTTCAGGCATATGAGAGATAAGCTGGTTTTGTGTTAATAGATAATGGACTACCCGGAAAACCATAGAAAAGTTATATCTTTAGGCATTCTGTACTTAGCAGCAGGATACAAAGAAACCATGTGTTTCCATTTGTTGTAATTTGTGGCCCATAATTCTGTTCTTATTCAATTCAGAAATACTTCAATTATCCCGAAGGGAAATTAAATCACAGAGATAGAATAGAACCTTCAAACCAAGAAAATTAATCTAAACATCAAAATCTGCTGAAAACTTGGTAAAACCGCATGCAGGCCCACAAAAGAATGAGACTAATCTTAATTGGTGTGTCTATTTTTTCTTTTCCATTGTCTGCATCACTTTGCAGGATGTTAGTCTGTATTCAAAACAATGAGCCCCTCCTCAAGTTTTCAACGTCTGCGCTGTCAAAAGCCTTTGACCTCATTGGTATTCTGAGCATTGATATTTTAAATTCGTCCCTGTGGCTCAATCCTTGCTTCTTTTTCTTTTTATTTGAAAACATAGTTTACCTCAATATATTCTAATTTTATGTATTCACTAAAACTGCTCTGTGTATGATGCAAAGGGACCTTTTGATTACAGAGGGCTCGATCCATTGTTTATTAGATCTAACCTTTACATTCATTTCTGTTGAGAAGTTGTATGATCATGTGGAAGATCGATGGTTCTTTAAATTTACTTGAACCTTATGTTTCAAACAGAACTTTTAGTGTTTATAATAGTGGTGTCCCCCAGGGTACGGTTTTAGGACCAGACCTGCTTTTCCCAGTTACTGCTTATTCTATCTGGAGGAGATGGGGAATGGATGCAATACGTACAGTATAACCAAATAAATGATATATTTTTTTTAATTTGCAGTTGCAGTAACCAAATAATTGTAAGATTTAAAACTTCTTGAAAGTTTATCAACCGATCCTCTTTCCTTCTTTTTCAAGCAAACAATACACTATTTGAAGAGATGGCAGGACATCAGAAATGGACAAAAAATGGGAAAAGGTAAGCTAAAGAAACCCCATGTGAAGAATTAAACGCTGTTAATAAAACTCTGGCTCCTGATAACAACTTGGAAAATATTACAGAAGGCCTTAAACATTTACGTGTTTTGGGGGAAATCATTTCTTTGTTCCCTTTTTTCAGAGGGGTTAAATCAGTAAGCATCAAAAAATCTCTGGGAAAAAACTTTACTTAAACAATCTGGGTGTCCCAAGGAATGGTACAAAACCTAAACTGTTTGAAAAAATATAAAATCAATGTTTTAAGCTGACAGCAGCCAGCAGGTAGCAAGTTGTACCTGAGCATTTCTTGTGCAGCTGGAAGATTTTCTACTGCAGCCTGACATCTGATAATTACCTCTGCAATGACATGATTTGTCATATTTCAGGACAGGAGACAGGAGGTGTGAAGCAGGTGATTTTCTCTCTGTATCATCTTCAGTCCTGACAGAGACGATGAAGGAGATCAGGAGCCAAAGGAATCCTTCAGGCTGCTTATTTAAACCATTTAAACCATGCCGAAAAATCACACTTATTTAATTGTTTCAGTTTGAACCCCAGCATAACGGTCTATTTACCTGCAGGCAACAAGCTTTTATTTTTTAATGTTCACATGAAGTCAATAAATAATTTCTCTCTTTATATATTATCCAGTTGAACAGGCTTCTATGTTGGAAAACTGCCCACTCTTCTGGTGAGATGTAGAACTGCTGAACTGGAATAAGATAAATGGAAGAAGTGGTTCTTAAGTTTTTTTATTAAAAAAAGTACTGCCAAAGTAAATACCAAGTGTCCTCAGCATCATCATGCTGACAGATATATTAAAAAATGAAAGATTTGTTTGATATGGATTTAGATGCACAATTATCCACTGGAAGTACATGGTTGGTAAAAGGATGTGGTTTAATTTTATGTTTGAGTTTCACAAAGAAGGTGATATTTTTAAGTTGGCTTGAACGCAATAAGTTGATTGATCAAAAAGTGATCTTGATAATCAGTGTAATTTACTTTCTATGTTACCTGTCATATTGTTATTCCTGATCTGCTCCACTACTAATGCTAATAATTGGCCCATTTGACAAATTATTTCCGTATACAACTATAACAGGTTTCCCAGCTGACTCTAAAACAGCCTAAATTGGGTTGATATCATTGTCAGATTCCTGTTTGGGTTACAGATGTAAACAGACTCATCCTAAGCAGCCAGTAGTATTTGCTTTGGTTGGCTACCATCCACTTCAGTTTATTTTCAAGGTATGCCAGATATTTTCCTCCTTGCTTCTCATTCTTCTCAAAATGTATTAGTTCATTTTTACCAAGAGAATAATTAACATCAGAAATTATTTTGTTCATCAGGCTAAAGTCATTGAGTTGGTCAAAAAACTCAACAGTTGCAAGGCTTTGAGGTGAGATGAGATCTGCCCCGAGTACTTTAGGTCTCTGGATGTCGTCTGGCTGTAATGGCTGACAGGCCTCGCCAGTTTCCGAGGACTGGCAGACTGGTGGAGGTTCTGCTCCATAACAAGGGGGACCAAAGACTTCATGGAGTTTGCCCAACCAGTCCACACAAGTTTTGTGATCCTGGAGAGCATTTGACTGTATGTCACTCTGGCGGGCCCTGCACTGGGGGCCATCTGGTCTATGTAAGAGTGGACCAAGTGTTTGGTCAGCATGGCTAGCATTAAGTTGGACCTTTTGCCGGTGCCTGTTGGACTCTGACAGGGCTGCCCTCTGTCACCGGTCCTGTTATCCCATAATCTCTATAGGCAGGATTTCTAGGTGCAGCCAAGGCTCTGGTTTGGGGACAAACAGATTCTTTCCATGCTTTTTGTGGATTCTACTGGCTCTGTCCTGCCAAGATCTACTGCATGCACTGGAGTGGTTCCCGGTCGAGTGCAAAGAAGCTGGGATGATGATCAGCTTCTCCAAATCTGAGGCCTTGGTTCCAGACCAGAAAAAGGTGGCTTGTCCCCTTCAGGATGGAGGAGGAGTTCATGTGTCTTTGGTCCTTTTTGCAGTGAGGGGATAACGGAGCGGTGGGGCTGAAGCTATAATGGGTTGATGATGCTGCACCGGTCTGTTGTGGGGAAGAGACAATTGAGCTAAAGGGCAAAAGCTGTTGATGGTCTCTTATGAGGAGTCTGCTTACAACTGTATCCCAGATACAAGTGACTGGTATGAGCTTTCTCCTCAGGGTGGCCGGGCATTCCCTTAGACACAGGGTGAAAAGCTTTGAGTAGCTGCTTCCCCTCCACATCGAAGGGAGAAAGCTGAGGTGGCTTGGAGATCTGTTTTTAGATGCTTCCTGTACTCTACCAGGAGGGGCTATGTTTCTCAGCTGTCCTGGAACTCCTCTGGCTTCCTCCGGAGGAGCTGGAGGAGGGGTCGGGGGAGAGGGAAGTCTACAAGTCTCTGCTAAGACTGCTGCCACCCAAACAAGGACTGGATAAGCAGAAGAGGAGTAAAAGTTTGAGTATTAGTACTCTTATTGAGTATTACTAAAGACTCTCTCTGTAATATTCGTGATACTCTAGATGTGGATAAGCAGGGACTTGGAGACTGCGAACTCTGCCATTGAGCATTTTCACTTTATCCTAAGCAGCAATGTCACTGAATCAGTTCACAGATTCAAATAAATAATGAGCAAATAGAGCAGTCGACTCCTTCAATACATTTAACTGTTTACTCTATTCCAAAGGGAGACTGCTTAAAATACAATGTGAGAGTTTTTATAACATTAACTGTATCTAAAAAACAATAGAGTTAGAGTTTAGGGTTGTTGGGTTGTTTTTTTCCATCAAAACTACAACACTGATTGTGTGAAATACAGAATATTAAGAGTGGTCAGGGTTCTACATGAAAACACAGAGCTCACTTTTTCTTTCTGAAGTCACATTATGAAACTCTAGGGGTTTTATAATTCTAAAGCAGAGCGTGAGGCTCGCTCACAGCACCATTCATGGGAAAAAAACACCATTATTTACTAATAGTTACAAGACACCTGGTGCTTTTTTGAATACAAACACAAATTATTTTAATATTAGCCATTTTGTGTTATTTTCTGACATAAGGATCCATATCAGGTTGCTATTTGCCTGAACATTAATGTATCAGTTATCATTCAGTAACCCTCCAATAAAAGGAAATATTAAATGAACAAACTTACAGAGCATTTTATTTTCTACGGTTGTTTTTCTGGAGATGAAGCTGTAGAAATGTCAAATCTTGTTTTTTTCAGCAGGGAGCAGCTTTGACATGCATATCCAGGCTTACAGTGGGAAATCTGTTTGCTGTAGCCAATTTTTTTCCTTATTTAAACAAAGCACAGATATATTACTATCATTTTTCAAATCGATGTAACTTCTTGGCATTCAGGGACAGACAGCCAGGATGAGAACAATCAGAGTTGGCTCCCACCCTGTGGAGATTCTGCTATTGGAAAACCTACTTTGCCATATTTTCACTGACGCTGAATCTCAGCGCTGCTCTCTTGTGTTGGTTATTGTTCTCTCATTATGCTGCTGGAAGCTTGATGAGTCCCCAGATTTTTGAGTTGTTCTTTTTAATGAATTTTTTGAAACCGTTTCAATAAGTTTCAGAAGAGCTAATGAGAAAACCGATACTGATCCATGAGGAATTGGGAAAGAAAACATTAACGGTTTGTTCAGTGTGTTATACAACAGGAGATATAGTTGCTAAAATGTTTATACATAAATGGTTTATGAACAACCTACCCCCTAATTCTATTCTGCTGTCACCCTTGTGGCTTCAAATAACTTCAGCGAGATGCTTCCAGTAGCTAGCTACCAGTCTATGATATTGGTTTGAGGCCACATCCTTCACTCTACACAGCTGGATGTGTGATGGGACTGTTGCATGTACTGCTACATTCAGTTTACCCCAATTATCTCAGATTGTAACATGCTCTTTGACTGGGTCCAAAAGCATCAGTTTCTTAAATCTACAACCAGTTATCAATGGAGTTAAGTCTATGTTTTACCTCAGCATCACATTTCAGGGTCCAATTTTCTTTCAGATTATTTTTTTCCAGATATATTCTAACATTTTCCTCATGTTCCTTCTGATACACAATAGAAATGTGGTTGTTTCTTTGATGCTGATTTGTCTGCTGAAAACTTCCAGCTCTATACTTTACAGTTGCTCCAAAGTCCTTTTCCCTTAAAGGCCATATTTGATATTTGCAAAACAATTTTATTTTCCAGCGGTCCAAATAATTCAAATTTGGACTCTAAAAAGAACATGCTGGAAATATGCTGCTCTACCAATGTCCAGCGTGGAATTATCTACACTTACTGATGGCTATAGTGACACCTAGTGGCTACACGGCAAAACCCCTGAAAGTCAGACACATGATAATTAGTCATTTATGAGCTATATATGTTTTCATATGAACCACATTTTCAAATAAAAATGTTCATCTAGTTATAATACAAATCAGGTATATTTTCAAAGGCCAGAAATTATATGAGTATATTGATTAAACCAGAACAGCTGCATGCATTGAATTGGGCCTGGCCAGTTCCGCTTAGCTTTAATGCATGGGGTTTGTGCCCCAGTCCAAGTATTCATTATTTGGTATTTCTCTTAGGTATGAGTGTGAATGTGTGACCGGTTGAATGTTTCTGTGATGTCCTGCAACACATGGATGAATTTACTGTAGGAGATTGACTGCTCTTGCTCTTACCTAAACATAAACGAAAAAACCTTGAAAAAGGCACATCTAAAATATAGGATCCAAGGGATTTTTAAATCAGCACACAGGTGTTTTAAGCTACTTGACTGGTTCGTACTTTATGCACAGGTCTGCCACATGGGAAATTATGCCTGATCCAAACTCATGTGTTGACAACAATAATGCAATCAGTGTCAGGGGGAGGAAGGATGTGGATCAATGGCGGGTTTTTATACACCGGTGTACATCAATCAGAGAGGTGAAAAGTAAAGCCACCTGCAGCCATGCTGAGGGTGAATGTGAGCAGTAATCCTAGTAATTCTTGTTTTCTTTTATGCAACCAAAGCTCACTCAGTCACCACTAAATTCAGGAGTTTGAAAGAGGAGGTTTCATTGCAGCTTTTTTTAAGGCTTGTAGCTCAGGATAGTTTGTTTCCATGTTGTAAATTAATAAGTATGGAAAATAAATATACACGTACATGAAATTTTGTGTGTAGATTTCTGCAGTGCAGAGAAGGGAGTCATGAAAGGTTTTGTCTGAGAGAGAATAGCTTGGAGCCTAAACAGACTGCTTCTCCACCCAAGAAGATTTCAGATCCCTCTGTGGCTGAAATACACCAGAGTGAAAAGAAGCGCTTGTGATAAAAATTGCATCAGGCAAATGGCTAGATGTCATTTCTGCTTCTTCTTCCCTAAAGAACTGTGCACATTATCATAGTGGGTTGTTACAGTAAAAAAATAAAAATATTCACCTTTCTACCCATAATCAGTCTGTTTAGCATAATCACAGCAGTTATTCTGATTAAGTTTTACCATGTTTTTTTAAAAATATATGAGGTTTAATCAGGTTTGAATAAATAGTCAACAAGAATATCAGTAAACCTACACAAAAAAAATGCTGTGCATCAGTTTGGCTGGGTCAGATATGATGGATTTGTACATATTAGAAGTTCTGTAAATTCCTGGCTGCTTTAAACATCATTATCTGGAAGTTGGACCTAAAATAAGAAAATAAATCTATTAGAAAATCCTACATTTATATTTAGCATTTAACTCCTTTTTAAAACTAAATATTAGACAATAAAAAGGCTTATTTTCTCATTTGTTTCCTTTACAGCCAAAATTATAACTTCAATATGTCTTAACGTAGAAAATTGCAGATTAGTGTTTCCTGGTATGATTTTTTTTTGCACATTTAAAAATGGAATCAAAGTCTTATTCAATATAGCTTAAAAATGATTAAAATCGAAATGTTTTCAATCGCCATCACTGACAGACCAGTAACCAATTGCATTTTGAAATAAAGCCTTTGTATAGTTTTAAATTGAGTCTACCCCCCTGCTTCAATTTGATTCAGATACCATTTCCCGACACAAAATCTAAAGGAACTTTATAGTCAGAACCTGGAGTTTAAGCTCAAGTCATCCTCCATACATTTTTACAAACATTCTGTGTATTTTATATAACTTCCTGATTTGATTTGTTGTTTTTGAAGCCTAAATATTTCTGAGTTATACTGCTAATACAGCAACACACATATCAGTTTAAGGATTCTAATTACTATTTTACTTCTTAACTATCTCAATAAATCGAACCATCATCCAAAAAAATGTCTCACAAAGTCGATGAAGTAAAGCAAAGCATTTTATTGCAAGTATTAGTCAAAGATACACTTCAAACTGAAGCAAAGCAACACTAAAAAGGCCAACAAACTATATAAGGGTTACAAAAAAAAAGACAATTGGAACTTAAAGGAATAGAGCTGTTGGTACAACAGAGCCTTTGCAAAATACTGAAACATGGATCATCTGGGTTTTTTTTGCGACTGCTTAACATGTGTATCTGTTTGCTGGTGCCTTACTCAGAAGTATCAGAGCCCAGGATCTTAAGTTTGCTACAGTGAAGACAAAAAGGAAATTACACTCAAATCAGAAGAAGTAATCCTTGGCCACTGTTATTCATCTGTCATCAAACCATTAATATGGTTACAAGGTAAACGGCATCAGGACCTTAATCTCTTCTGCAATATTTGGTTTAAAATCTGCTGGAATGCAACAAAAAAAAAAATATCATTGGTGAAATATGGGCTGAGGGTAAACATTTATTAGACCAAAGGTTTTTTTTTTTGGTTTAAAGGACAAATGGGTATATTTGCTTTGGAACATGTTTAAAGGTCCATATCTCTGATCCTCCTTCAGGATCAGAAACCGAAAAAGGCAGTTCATGAAACCATAATTCATCCTTGGTTTATAGTAGAGGCACAGATCTGTGTAGTCCAGTAGGCTGAAGGAACCTTGTGGTTCTTATAAGGCCAAGTTCGTATCTGAAAATACTCTCTTTGGAATTGCCATCAGAAAGGAGGCAATAGTGGGACTTGTGAGGAAATTAAATGATTATAATATTCTGAAGCAGACAGAACTGCTAATCAGGTGAAGCCGAATGCTAAGAATGATTTCCAAATGCCGTTTGACCCCGTCTATGTTTCTGCTCTGACATTAGCTTTATCTAAAAGGTTTACATCTTTCAAGTTTTCCAACAAAACAAACAAATAAAAAGGCTGTTACATATTTTTGTGTAAAGTCAGTAGAGGTGAAAACACAGATTCAAAGTCAGGACAGATCAAGTATGCAGGCTAGTTTACTTGGTAGGCCGTCCAGAGAAAGGATTTCTGACCACTCTGTAAGAACGCATTAAGGCTGAGCCGTTTCTGTGGAATGAGACCTAAAAGGTTCTGGCACCAGAAATGAGACAATTTTAAGGGGGGAAAAAAAATTGACATGACCCCAAATGATTTGCCTTTAAGATATGTTCCTTTCTCCTCCTCCCCACTTGTCCTATATTGGATTGGGGAATTTTACAAGGCTACGAAGCAACTAGCAGCTTGGGATATAATAAAAACAAAGAGTCAGCCTTTTGACACGCTGGTCTGTGTGGTTCAGAAATGGCTCCTTTATCAGAGATTAGCTATATGTGGGGGAGGATCAGATAGTAAAAGAAAAGAGTCAAAGCAGACCTTAAGAAAGGCTGGGTGAGCCCCCGATGCACAGCTGTAGCAATGCAAAATGTTCCTGAAACTCGTACCCTCTGACATATTGTGCTTGCGTGTCTAAGAAATTAAGGCATCAATGTTAAAAGGGAGGGGCTTAAAGAAAAAAAAAAAAAAGCGTATCTTCCTCTCAGCTCCACCCCCCTGAACCACCATACTGCAGAAATGATGCGGAGACTCCAGCCGCTTTAACGCACTCAATAAATACACCATAAAATGTTCCGCATATATATATATATATATAAGATTGAGAGAAAATATATCATATTTTCATATATGAATGCAGATGTATTTTATATATATATATATATATATATATATATATATATAAAAATGTATAAATTACAACACGT